>JAAAKL020002835.1:0-20300 GCA_010016065.2 Carybdea cf. marsupialis auct. non (Linnaeus, 1758) | reverse complement strand
GTATCTACCACGTGCGAGTTGGTGATAACATTGTGTGTGTCGCAGTTCGCTCACTATGTGTCACTTGCCACATAATATTTGATACCTTGGCCCAAAGATTCTTCCTTAAAGTGAAACATTAAAATATACTCGAGAAACTTACATATTCTGAATCAGATACGAGACGCATTTGGCACATGCTCATCTTATCTCCTTGTTCGTTAAGTTCAGGAGAAAAAGAAATAGCTCAGAAATTGGTAACGATCTGTTTTAAACATCGCCGACCCAACCACCTTTAAACGTATTGCACAACATTGCCATTGTACCGTCGCTCAAAGCCTCTTCATAAATCCTATCACTGCATCTGTTTCTCCGCTGCACCTGCTTTCATGCAGATAATATTCAATAGGGTAAACTTAGGCTTTAAGCAAATGAAGCGAATCCATTTTTCTCGTCCACTTTCTGAGTAATACACGAGACATTGTTGTTACACTAGATGATCGGCTTATCAATTCCCCACTGACGTGTGATACTAATTGTGGGGAAAGCTTTAACTAAGAATTGTGTGCTTTAAGCTGCCCACATTGATCTGCCGCAGTCCATGCAAATATTATGGCAATTGTTCATGGACCTACAGCGATCTTTCTACTGTTTACAAAACGGGCGGAGAGGTTCCAAAAGCATTGTGAATAAACTGCAAACGCCAGTCTAGTTGCTATTTGCCATAGTTTTCATAGAGTTGACTTTTATTTCTCCAATTGTAAATAACAACCCTCGATGACCGATCAATCTACAAAACACAATAAAGTCTGCGTGTACTGGATAATGTTTCACTTAAACGAATTTAAAACTTGATAATGGAGTCATTGTTCATGATGTGACTGAGTGTAATTTACATGTAGCTAAGACGGTACAACAAGGTTGCCAGCTCTGTCAAGCCGACTAGGAGATTTCTGTGGATGTGAAACACGTTTACACTTGATAGGATTGTGAGTTGTTAGGCTAGAGAAACCAGGATTAAGGACATATATCTCTACTTTGTAAAGAAGCTTGTTGGTCCTTAATTGACGTGACGGTAAGTACGAGAGTTGTAGTTAATTTTGGCAACTAACATTGACGCACTTCCAGCTTTCGGACCAGCAGCAAATGACATCAATTACCTCTTATTTTGAAATAAAAACTAGTTTATAGTTGGGCTAAATGTGAGTGCTACTGGTAATAGGAAAGGGCTCAGCAAAGTAATAAACATACTTCTGAATCAGTTATTCGACGTTCCTTTCGGTGAGTTGTTATTATTTTGAACAGTTAATGACTAGAGAGACTTTGATTATTTTTCTATACAATTTTTCTTATTAAGATTTAACACAGAGTGGGCATAGATGATATTCTCTAAACTCCCGGGGATACACATTTGACAGATGTTTTAGATCGTGCTGAAGTGACGGGCACAACCCTAAATTTTCCCAAGTTATGATATTATGTGCATTTCTTAGCAGTTGAATGATAAGATGGTAAAAGATTTTTCTCAGATTTCAAATTTTCATTAATCTACAACCATCTCCTCATCTTAGAGCCTGCTGTGGAATAGAAGTGATTATTCACACTTCACGACTCTTTCTTTGGGTATTGCAATGTTTTATTATTTTGAGTCGTGCCTGTAGTATACGTTACTCGCCCCCTACTGACTGCCTTCACAGACTGTCTAGATATTTTACTTTCACTGATTTCTCTGAAATAAAGTGTTCTTATCAGTTATCAGTTTTTCTCTGTCAGCAAAGACAGAATGATAAACGATTCAATCTATGATCACTCAATGTATTCCAAGTAACACGAACAATTACATGAAACTTGAATAACATATTCGTATTCATATTTCTAGATAACACGAACATCATCCCCAACTTTTCACGTAGTACAGAAAATCGTCAACATTAAGAATTAAGTTTCCTCGGAAACTCCATCCTAATCAGATAATATTCGGACAAAAACCACAGGTAAACTGGCAACCTTTCAAATGTCCCGCTCGGAGGCATTAATACAACGTATCTGTCGGTGGCAGATGAATTGATCGAAGTCTGCCAACAAACCTCATTATTTTCTTCATTTTACTTATCAAACAGGTCTTTTTAGCCTTAGTGTATTCTTAGGATTTCATGGTCTATTTGTATCAATAGCGTTTAATAGTTGTATTTGCACTGCACTGTTCTCCTTAAACAAAAATAGAGCCAAACTCACAACAGCAGAACGAACACGTAGCAACCATTGCATAGTTACGTCGCCTGGATACAGGGAAAGGGAAACAAAACACCTGCGTGATGTCTTCAGGTGAAGCCAGCTGCTGCAACTTGATTTAGAAAGATCATTTTAATTAAGATTCTAAAAGCATTCTCTACCTAATTGTCTAAATACATATTGCAGCGTCATGCCGACTTTGTTGCTCTGTTGCAGGCACCATGAAAGAAGTAAATGATGCGTAGGTAAACTTATCAAGGTTCTGCTATTGCTCTTGCACCACAGCGTGGTTTGCGGGGAATGTACTGTTGTAAAATGTTGAATATGTAGTAAATTCCCTTACTAAAAGCAACCTGTGGCCTCAGCTGTGATTTCGTCCGCTCAAATTTTTCCAGGAGATTTGAAACATGAGACATGCATGAAGCTATATTGCTGTTTGACACGAGTTGGAGTCTCTTCCGAAGAACTATTGTAGGCCTATTCTGTTCTACCTAGTAATAGCAAAATCACATAACGAATTGAAATATGTACCAGTTGGAAATACTGCATGTAGCACTAAGGACGAAGTGTTTTATCTACTTTCAATTTCGATAAACGAATGCAATGATATTTAAGGTCTGGCTAACGAAGAATTATTTACAACAGAAGTAGTGTTTATCTATTCCTGCTTCGCCGGTCGTTTTAGAGCTTCCCTCCTTGCTTCGTAACGTAGCTTTTGTTTCCTTCTTTCATTTTAGTTTCCCACTGATCTCATCTCTCTATCATGTGATCCTTCTACTATTTTCATTGTTTCGTAGGTAATATATCTTAATGGAAAGTCTAGATTCCTTACGATAAACTTTTCGCATAAAGACGGCTTATTGTAATTATATAAAAATAGTGGAACTTACATAAAAAAATCTAGTAGCCTTTATTACTAAGGGAGCGAGGAAAGAAATATCATTAAAAAGTAATTTATTTTGGGCCAGATGTGAGGAGATGATGTACCAAGGAAGAATTTGTGTTGAGCTATGTTCAATCCACAGACATGAGCATTTCCCCTTAACAGACAGTCTGTGATAAAAGTTCTCCAACAGAAGCTAAGGAAATGCAAGGCGTCCATGACAACAGAAAATTGCACATGAATCACGCAAAAATTCCCTAGCTCATTGAATAATCCACCGGAATTATTATCAACATTTTATCTCTTACTGCCTTGAAGCTTATTAGGTTGAAGTTGAGATATTCGGTTTGAATTTAAAATCCGTCTTAGCGAGATGACGCAGGAAACAGCTTAAATCACGGGTTTTCTTGTGCTGAACTCGTCAGAGGTCTTCATCGCTCCTCTGGGAGTCATTACAATGTGTTTACAGCACAAAATGCACCTTCAAGAAGTATTCGAAATCAAACTATCTTCTAGATAAATATACATGTTTGATTCCTGAATCCACAGAAAACCTTTACAATGATATTGCTGAGATTTTAACCAGTATGCTCTGTTTCATCAATAAGTGCACGTAGAGAATACCCTAGAAAACGTTGGCGTTAATTAACGTAAAGTGAAAAGCCATTTATGAGCCGACTGAAGTTTTACCTGATACATCAAATTAAAGTATAGTTATCTTTCTAAGAATGTTTACTCAATTTTAATTAAAAAGAATGCTTGGTCATGAAATCGGACTAATCCTGAAAAACTTAGCGTGACAGTGACAGAAACTGTCCTTGAATTATGAATCGTACTTATTTTTTGGTTGTTCACGAACGAACGAAGCTAAATCACTGGTCAATTGCTCCCCAAGACAGATTATTGACTTCTTGCTATCTTCTCAAGGACGTTTATGCACCTGCCATTGGCATCGTTCAGAAATAGTGATCAACACCAACAAACCTTCTCAAAAATCAGCGAATTAGTGAAGAAGCCCCCGTATTTTTAAGTTTACTTTAAAATCACTACATTTCTGTAGTTTGTAAAATTAGAAAGTTGAACCGATAATCGCTTCTATCCAAACAGCCAGTCAAAGTCATACTCCCAAAGACTTTTTACAAAACTTCCATTTACTAGAAAACAAAATCGTGAAAGCAAGCGTAACTAAGCATAAGAATAAACAAACATACAACATAAATGATGTTAAGTCTTTCTTATTGGTCATGAAATATGGAAATAACGCGTTGGCTCTTTAGCTATCAAAGGCAAGAAACACCACACGATCATTTCAAGAATATTCATATCCCATGAAATTTTAATTTTCAAGAGAAGTCCATCACTGCAATGACTATGAAGAAAAGTACATGTTTTGTTTATAAGAGCAACCTTTATAAAAACACCGGGTTGTGTTTCTACAAAATTCAAGAAACGAAATAACAAAAGAAAAACAGCAAAATAGCATTGAAACAACGATGACCCTAAATTATTGCCACGGAATCAGAGTTTTTAATGTAACATATAAAGTCCACCAGTAACATTTTAAGTGACATGCTTATTAAAATTGACAGCTCAATTACAAACCTATATCAATGATAGCTTTAACACCATCGTCTCCATATTTCCTTTTCTGAACATGGAACTTCAGGGACACGTACAACATCCGATATCAAACACATACAGGGCCTTTAATGACTTTATCAAGCACAGGTTTTGTCTTGGCACTGCCATGCACACAAATCTCGACTACAAAAATAAGAAACGAAATGAGAAAGCACAAAAGGCTGAAATTGTAAGGGTGGGAAAATAAGAGAAGTGAGGATGAAATTGTAGCCATGTGTTGTTAGACAAGAATATGTGATATTTGAAGGTAGCAACAAATATTCGTTTCTTTTCTACCTTCAAACTCTTTACTTTTTGCGGAATCAGATTGTGATATAACTCATCGACCTCTTGGTTAAATCATGTGTCGAGTTTTTCCAGGCCTCTTATTATTGTCTATATCAATGATACCTTTAACACCATCCTCCCCTTTTAAGAATACGCCAAAATGATGCTTGGCTTTTAGGAACTTCAGGGGGTATCTGGATTACCATAATTGCAAAACGGGAGTAGGAGTAACACTAGCTCCTTTGGTCGGGTGCAAGGAGCTGCTCCGCGGGAACTTATTCATATCTCGGTGATTGCTCATTTAATTTTAACGTTAAATTTCACGAAGTAGCGAATTCATTTTATACCCAACTGTGCTTCAGCGCTGTGACCCCACGGGTAGTTTATGCCAGTAAGGGAGTGCTCTCAGCTAATCAAAAAGACCTTGTGCATTCCACAAAATGCAGTATTTTTGTCTATTCATTTTCCTGTCAGTGAAAGGCTGATGAATGCAGGAAGGCAGCATGACCTCGGCCGCACGACTTCGACGTTAGTTTACAGAATTAAGCAGCATGTTCCTTCCTGTATTCACCAAGTATCAGTTTCTACAAGGAAACAATCACCTCGGGTTGCCATAGGGGAGCACTTGCTAGAAAACCCAGACTGTACGAACATGTGTACGGATGAACGCTTCCGTTTAATAGATAAAGCTACAATTTTGGAGTATGAAATATGCGAGTGTTCCTAAACCCCGTTCCAAAATATTGTTAAGTTTGAAAATGCTAAGCGGATGGACGGCCCTTTCACGAGGCAAGTGTCTTGCGTGATTTGTTCCATTTTCTCCAAAACTTAGTAAAAGTTTAACTTCTATAAGTCCAGGATTGTAGGTCTGCTTTTCACTTGGCTGATCTTGAATCCTTCCTCATTAATGTTAGAAAACCGTTGGTTTGTAGGCAAAAAGAACTTTTCTTTTCGTTGAGCCTTTTTGGTTAACCGTTCATTTTCACGGACACTGATTGGTGAAAACAACACCAATCTAACAATTAGAGTTCTGATACGCTATTTTGAAAACACTATTGTTTATAACCTTTTTTATTCCCTTTTCAAATTTATATTCTGACGATCTTGTACTCTGAGGAGTGTCGGACGAATAATGCTTTTAAATGCCAAAAGTGAGTTTATTACTTCGTGCAGTTTTATTGTTCTGTATCATCATCAAACTTTTTGAAAAGTAAATTTCTAGAATCAAAATTTTAAATCCTTTCATTTCATCTCAATTCTTAGCTTTTGAACTATAATTATTATTTATATATACTCATCTGTACATGCACACAGACTAGACAACCATGAGCCTCGAGAGACATAATATGCATCCCAGTCCATATCACTATAGCAGGTAGAAGCATCTGAAATACCTCAACGGTCTAATCCTTGAACAGTCCCTACCACATACATAGCCCACAAAGCCTTACTAGTACTTGGAAGTGTTTAGCGGTCTCTATTTCCACTGCTCTCTTTATTCCTCCTGTCATTGGATTGTCATTCCTTTGCCTATCCTCTTCTCCCTGCATCAGACAACCTGCTTCCAGCTATGGCAATTAGCTGTAAGTGTTGTTTTAAGTATTCTTGAATTACAGTGCGCCCTTGGATCTTGTGCTGGTAGACATACTGGGCGGGTCCCTTTGGTCAGCTCGCCATACAGTAAAAACTTTGAAATATGGCCATCCTGCATTCAGAGTACTTGTTTGAGGCAGAATATGACTTGCATGTTGAAGATGCCTGCTGTCTTACTTATGACAGTGTTATGGACCTTGCCGCATCAAGATTTGCTGATGATACGTCTGAGGCAAGAAAGGTGAAAGCTTACAAGGTGATTCTTCTATCAAAACGTTGGCTATCCAGGGCTCACGGCCATGTAGCAATTGCCGAGCACGAGAACCTGGTATACCCTGAATTCGATTTTAGATATTATCCAGCTGGTGCTCACCATTCCCTTTCCTACCTTTAGCATGATGGCAATGGCTTTGGCGATGCGTTTATCGTCGTCTATGTTTAGGGACAGGTGGCGAATGGTTGTGGTATGAAGCCAATGAAGTAGGTACTAGCCTCACGAAATTTACCGTTGATGTTGATCAATGATGCTGTAAGAAGGACTTGGCCCAGAACATTGACCTTCTTCTTGTTGATTGCAAGTAGAAGCAAACTGCAGGCCGCAGCTAACCTGTTAGAGGCCTTCTTCCTCACGTAATGTTACAGCTGTCTTATCAACGAATGGTATTTCTTGCAGTTCTACATTCTGGGACGCACCGTTGGTTGAAAGACTGGCATCTTACAGATAATGTCATAACCATGAGAATGGACATGAAATATTTCAAGATCACTCCATCATCTCATACGACATTCTATCTGTCCGATGTTAAGCTGGGATTCTTCTGGAAACACGATAGGTCGCAACAGCCACAGTGCGCAAGCGCATTAATGTACTGTTTCTTAAATCGGCTGCACGGTAAACTGGGATTTCTGAAATAAGACACTGTGTAGAAATCATGATTGACATTGAATCGTCTTGAAAGGCTCTGCGAGATGTAACATATTCCACATTCTTGAAACTGGATCCCAAAATTGGTTTGTTGATAGTAATACAGAGGTACAGCAGTTGATAAATAAAATGCACAATGAAATGCACTCTCCTGCGAACAACTAACTGAGAATAAATACCAGTAAGAAGATTGCTTCGACACAGGCAGTGTGTAAGATAATCATTGCGGAATATCACTCCCTTTCAATAGCTTCTTATCAAATCCTATCCAGGGTCTCTCTCAACCAAATCATCACACATTTTGAAGATGTTATCTATCCAGAATTATAGTGTGGTTTTTGGTCAGGTCCTGTGATTTCGTGATCTGATATTTTCTTCCGTTAAATGGCGGAGGAAGATCACGAAAAAGTCAGGCATTTTTCATGGCATTTGTTGATCTAACGGAAGCCCTGATACTGTCAGTTGCGAGGCTCTTTGAAAAGTACTCTTTATAACGAAGGAATGAAAGCCAATGTTTTCTCTGATGATATGATGTCAGAATATTTTGGCACTAAACTAGGGTGTGTCCTGGCTCTTGTTCTGTTTGCACTGGCTTTCTCGGTGCTCATGAAATACCCACTCATAGATTTAGATAATGGTGTGAAGTTCCAGTTTTGAACAACTTTTTGGCTCTTTAATATCCAGAACTACAAAGCAAATAAACGCCGTTGCAGAAGTATCGATAGCAATCTATTGTTTGCCGATGACGTGGCTCCAATCTTGACATCCTATGAGGAGGTCCCAAAACTTCTTGATCAGTTGTCTGCTGAATGCAAAGTCATTGACCTGACAATCAGAATAAAGAAAACTGAAGTAATCCATCAGTAATGTTCAGCACCTAAATAAATCTGAGGTGTGAAACAGAGGCCGCCAGTTCATAAATTTTCTGAGACATCTCTGGAAGTAGACGAAAAACCCGTAATCTATGTTAAATCATTAATCTGCCATGGCAGCAAAGTCAACTTCAATGGATATTTAGATGACCAAATCGTTTTTTGGATTGCTAAAGCTATCAATATATTTTGCAAATTTTCCATTATTTATGGCATGAGCGGAGTATTTGACTGTACACAAAACTCCAGGTACGCTTAGCTGCTGTTCTAACCATCCTTTCATAAGGATCGGAGTTGTGGGCGCGATATCGGGACTAAATCTGCCAGTAAGATGTCTTCTATAGGAGCTGTCCTCGTGCTATCTCTGATTTTAGCAATAAAGACATGTTTTCCAATGTATGCTTGTTCAACAGGCGTGTTATTGCCGGGGCTGAGACCTTCCTCGTACAACCCCATCTGCGTTAGACTGGTCACGTCTTAAGGATGTCAGATGATAGGATATCCAAGGCGCTTTTTTATAACCAGTTGGATCATGGCCACAGGGATGTAGGATGTCCATCCATTTTATATCAAAGTCATAGACGTCCTACAACCCTGTGGCCTGGGTATAAAGATAAGTTGAAGAATAATGTGCTCGCTGTTAATAGATTTACGTGACTTGATGATAAACTGGTACTGCTCTTGTTTGTAATGCCTTCAACGCTATCCATAACAGTTTATTTTGATGTTTCTATGACGCATGAGGACGTTGGAAGTGCTAGTAGGTGTGGGGCTATATAAATGCTAATAACTACGTCATTATTTGTTACTTAGACACAGAAACTGGCAAATTTGTTGATTCATTGTTCAGCTAATGAATGTTCGGTCTTTTTTAAATTGGAGGTAATGACATTACATAATATCCAGAAGATAAGAGGTACCTAAGTACCGTTCGAAAATCTATGTAAGGAAAGGTGTTTGGTAACACAGGGTAAAATAAGCTTATCTTTGTAGATCTATTCTTCTTTCGGTGCCCTGTCAGATTTTAACGTTGGTTGCGATAGATGGGAACTATTCTCTGCTGTGTGATGCATGAGAAAGGCAACTAATGCTGTTTTCTACCACCAAAGCCATCCAGAACGGTTACACATTGACGCTTTCTATCCCGCCTCTCTTATTGTTATCCTCTGCCTTTTTTAACCTCTAACATCAGCTTTTTCATACCCTTCTGACAGCTCACATGACCAACTCTTTCCAGCATATGTCTTCAAAATACCTTATGATGTTTATTGGAGCACCATTTACGATGACGTTTCTCTGTACCTAAATCCTATTTATAATTGCTTGTCCGAAAAAGGAGGAGAGGTCAGGTGAAAGGAGGCAGCCGTAAATAAATCATTTGTGCTGCAGAATTTCAATAAGGTAAGAATCTAAGGCTTTGTAATAGCTTAAAGCTTTTTGTTCATTCTCATCAGAGATGCACATTGAACTAAATTGTGACAGAAAAGACTACAAGAAATTCCACACAACATGGAGGTAGAGGTTAGGTAGCACTTCGTTTCTTAATCTTTCAATCAACGATGGGAAAATGATTCTTGTTACATGACTAGTGAGACTAATAGCTCTTAAGACTAAAATTGCTGCGCAGCAATGGCTAACTCTCGTTTGGAATTCTGACAAAGATAGACTCCTTCATGTGTTGGGAAATGACATCCCGGTCGTAGATTTGGTGAGTTGTTTGAAGTATTCTATCTATTGCCAGATCACTACAAGTTTCAGTAGAGATTAGGATCTCTTATTTCATCATACTTGTGCCAGTCAACTGATTACTGTCAACCTGTACATCATTTTCCTTGCTATTTTCTCAGTTTCGATAATAGTAACTTCACCAATGTATTCAGCCCATCTGTTCAGGATGTCATCTATTTCAAACACAACTGTAACATACATGTTTTTCAAGGCAGTATTGGCTTTGGAAGTCGATTAAGGGATTTTACTCTATTTTTTCATGGTCTGATTTATCCTCTTTTTCAAGTTCTAAGATCTCTTCGCATTGTTGATTTATCCAGATTTCTCCTTCCTGCCTGTATTTTCTCAGTTTGCGTGCTCACAACTTCGCTTGCCAGAATTGCCATCCTTCAGCTTCCTTCTTGCTTCCATCGACTAAGGATCTCCTCATTCATCCAAGGTTGTTTTTGACTCTTTGCATTTTTAGGAAGTTCTTCTTTAGCACTGAGTGTTAAAACAGTTTAAATATTTCTCAAGTTTTCCTCCACTCTCTTCTCTTGAAGACTTTCTCGTTGTAGTGAATCAAATCTTTTAATTGAATGGAAATTCTGTACTTCATTTCCACATCCGTTTGAAGCACTTTTCCTTACTTAGGTTCCTGTTTTATTTGCTCAGTTTTTTTAAGTTTTCAATTCAGTTTTGCAAAGAGAAAGTTGTGATTACTGTTGCAATCAACACTATCTCTGGTGACACACTGCCCGATGGTGTGATACCAAAATTTGTTATTTATGCAGACGTTGCCAATTTGATTTCTTATGTACCCTTCTGGAGTGGACCTGGAGAACCACCTTCTTTTAAGGTGTTTGAATTTGCTATTTTACATGCAGTTCCCCTTATTTGTACCATAGACTTATCCTGAATGTTTTTAGCAGTAGACAGTTCGTGTGGTTTGTTGGTGACTCTTCTTAGAGTGAAATGATGGTATCATCATTAGCAAGTTGGGGAAAAAGTTAGTAAGCTTCAAACCTATTGATCAAATAGTTGATAATATATGTCAAATAGAAAACCTGAAGCCTGCAGGCACTACAAGTCATTTTATCTTTCTGCATCGAGTTAAGACGTGTTTTTCCCTCCTTAAACGTCCATGGTTCAATCGGCCTCCAATCTTTTTTTGGTTTGAAAGAAAAGCCATACCAAATGTAACTGTTACATGACCCCTTTAAGATCAAATGACTCATATGTTACAAATCTGTCACATGGTTGTTTACAAAGGTGTAGTTTTTGATTGGATCGCAAGAAAAGAAAAACGTATGATGAAATATGTTTATGTGTGTGCATACAAGATACACAGGTATGTTTTCGCTCAATCCTCGGTGGATTGATACTTTCTTTACTAGATAAGTTATTATCTGCTTACAGTATACAAGTTCATCTAGGTTACGTCGCATAATCATTGATATTACAATCACTAGCATATTTGTGGCCATAAGGTTGACCGTGACGCAACTTACAGTTAAGATCCTTGATGTTCTAGAATGTGAAGGCAATATTTTGACTATGGACAGGCGATTGGGTTAATATGGCAATAGAGAGGGAAGTATTCGTTTTGTTCTTAATAATAGCACTATCTTATTAATGTGTCTACAAACTACGAGCATGAAGAGATCATTTGTAATTGCCTTTAGTTAAAATCGCTAAAAATTGGGAGCTATTGATAATAGTTTATAAGAGCAAAACACAAGTTTGATGTTATTGCCATGTGGCTGATAACACCGAGAAACCTTAAGTTTAAAATATAGCTTAAAATAGATTGGTAACCTCGTCAAGTTGAGGTTACTTAAATTCTAGAGCTCGTAATTTATCGTTTCCTCTCCACTTCACATTTACACTAACCAGAACAATTTAGTTGGTTGCAACGAGTTTCAGCCCATCAGCATTTGTAGAATGTTTTTAAAAATCATCCACTACAGCCTTGTACTCTGTTTCGCACGGTGACTTGATCAATATGTTTATAGGATTGAATGAAACTTGAATTGTTTTCATACATGCTTGTATTAAAGGAAGCATTGCACCCATTTAATACATCAAAAAAATAGTCATGGCACCAGACATATTGGTTTACTTGAGTCAAATTGTCGTAATTTGTTCCCATTTTATATTATCTTGTCGCCTTCTGGTTTTCAATTCTTTTTACCTTTTTATAGAAATTATCCCTTCAGAATTCTGTGTAGTTTGACAATCAAGACAGGTTGTTATCCATATGAATCGAATTTGCCTCACAGGTGGGTCATTGATGTGTTGTTTCTTTACTCCACACAAGCCTGCTCTTTAGAGGATTACTAATCCAACAAAGAATCCAAAATTTATCTTTAACTTCAGAGAATGCAGAAGATAGTCTCCCTACTTTGAAATCAGCGACAGCAACTCTATTCTCTTGTACTGGATAATGTATATGTCGTCGAGAAAAGAAAATTCGACTTAAAATATTGGGGGATTTCCTTTTTGGATAACATTTGAAACCTAAGAACCTTTGCCATAACAATAATGTATGCACTGTACATAATTAGACGAAGTGGATGACATCATAGAAGTAAGAGGTAAAATGTTCTCTACATTTTTAAAATTATATCCTAATGTTGTACATCGTAAACTGCGTGTGGTGTCCCAATTTTCTATGTGACATACATTTAATGTCTGCATGTTACATCCCTACATGATACTAGGGTGACCCATGTTCCTACAACTGCCCGACATAATGTGATGCTAACACATAACACTACAATAAAAAAACAGTTGGTCTATACCACTTTGTATTACAAGGTTACTGAGACATACTCGACATTGAATAGTTAATTAGTAATAAAAAATTTGCAAATGACGTAAGGTAACAGGTTCATTTTCCTGAACTCTTTGCATACATCTTCGCGAAACTGCCTTTTACCTTCGCTGTTGACGACAAATTTTTCTGTTAGCAATCTTAATGCAACATGTAAAGATATCAGTATTATATACATTTCTACTATTATTCGTCCTGTTCCATATAAAAAGTGAACAATAAATGTAAAATGAAATAAAACTTTAGAATAAGTTAATAAATAGAAAAGGCCTGATTCAAAACATTAAAAACATGAACTTAGAATGATCAAATATTAGACGAATAACATCCATTTACATTTATCAACACTATTTCAGAATAAGATAATATTGTAACTTCGATAATAATAGATGTATAATTTTTATCTAACATGAAAGAAATGACTGACAATGTATCTCACCAAAGCACATGATGTAGCAAGTATAAGGAACACTCGATATTCCAGCCCTTTTCTATGTCAAGATTGTATATTAAAGGTGGCACGGGTGGTTCTTGCTACTGAGCTAGAAAAAGATATAATAACTGTCACATTTGTATCACACTGTGTCTCATGTTAGACACTAGTATATACAGATAGTATTACATGCAGACAAAGAAGTAGAGGGTTTAAGGCTATTTCGATTGCTCTTGTTTGCCGTATCGTTCTATAATTTCGATCTAGTATGGTGACCGTTTGTATTAAAACTTGCCGGCAGAGGGACACAAAGTCATTGTCGTATATAACAATATACGGAGGATGAAACAGAAGTAAATGTGTGACTATTATGGTCTCATATGCATTGCGAACAGTTCCAACATTGGTTTATGAGGTGAACATATGCATTAGTGGCATTGCAGAAAGCCTGCACAACAATTCAATGAAGCTCATTTTCTTTCAGACAACTTCAGTCTTAAATTGCTGTGTCGCTTCCAACATGCAGTCCAACTTTTTCTACAGCCTCATTATCTGCCGTATGCAGCTGAGGATAGGTGTTTGTCTTTAAGTGTGTGTGTGTGTGTGTGAGTGTGTGAAAGAAGGAGAGAGGGTGTGTTATTCCCTCACTATGGTCCTAGTAGTTAGTCGTTGACTAGACAATATGTCACTACATGCATGTTCATATTCATAACCTTACAGTAACAAATACTTCAGTGTAGATGTTGAACTAGATTTAAGGGATATAGAACCATTGAAATGACAGTGGAGACTTGACCCTTGGCTGTTCATTATTATTAAAGTAACAAGGTTATGCGCTTAACGGTGAATAGTGGAATACACCAACATTTCACATGAAAATGTTAAAAATACAAGGGAGTGAAATATTTTTTCTGATTATCAATTGACGTGTCCTGATGTTCATTACCCGCTATTACGTTACTCATGTTTGTAAACTTTGAGCTCTTGCTGACAATTTTTGACCATTCATTATCCTGTGTTTCGTTTTCCAAAAACATATCCTTGTCTACTTAGTGCTGTATGCTATTCTGAGCAGAGTTTCGAGTACAAAAATGTTTGTTGTTGTTACTACTCATTTGCTCTTCAGAAAATTGGAGCTTAAGTTTTAGTGAAGCTACCAAATTTGCTTACAATACAGCCGGTCCTCTAACTATAATTGTCAATTTTTCATCTGTAGTCTTCGACAATCTTATGATTTTGAGGTGCTTTCTTCCTCTAATAAGATGGGTGAAAATGTTACTTTAAGGCTAGTAAACCAAACAGTATCACTAGAAGCTTCACAAACGAGGAGAAATATTGACAAAATATATAGCATTTGTATTGCTGTGGTTCTGCTAAGCTCATTCATAGGAATCTTAAAATCACCGAGTCCAGATGAATTTAATACAATTGGACACTATTCTTCTTTGTCACCTTTAAACCACTTCTTGTGAAAACCGTTTTGAAAACGGTTATGAAAAATCTTACTCTGTCTCAACTGACTTGAACTTTGGAACCGTGCTCAAACCCGTTTTAAGCCTTGGTGTGAGCGCAGCTTAAATGCTTAGGTGAGTCTCCGAAAAATACTTTGAGGTCTTGAATAGGGCTACAAAATAATTATTGGGCGTATTTGCATTCTCTTTCAAATGTTAACGGTTAATACCAACTCGATATTCAATACCAGGTTAACATAACTAGTCTATTGTTGATTATCAAAATTGTGAAAGAAGACCTGAATATTGTACACCTATGCATTCTTGTAATCTCTGCTATTTTGTAACTTTGACCTCTATACTTCTATTTTTGCGTTAGGGCTAGATATACAGTCAAAGCGTACTTTCACCTCTCTATTGCCACATTATGTAACGAATACAGCCTCACAGGCCTTACGTCATTGTTAAGGGAATACTTGTTTATTAATTCCCCTTTTCTATTCATAAACTCCACTCGTTATTATTTCTCACATCTAAACGGAGACGACCAGCCAGATGAATAGATTGTGTACTGCTGGTCTACCATAGCAGTTACACCTTGTCTCTGTATTTCAACTTAACGAGGATATTAAATTTCCGAAAATGGTGCCATATGTTACCCTAGTTATTCTTACTTCGAATAATATGTACTTTGTTTTTTAAAGAGTTTGGAGACAAGATGATAATATTGTCTGATCCTATAACACTTTGTTTTCAAGACAAAATATACGCGATAGAGGAGAAATAGAGCTTTGTTTCCTCTCCAGATTTACTATTTAATATTGTTTTATTATGTCTGGTACCAGGAAGGTTCAAGTTATAAACATAAATCACTGGTGATTAATGCCTCACGTTCAAATGACCTAAAAAATCGATATGTAGTTTGTGTTGGAGGAGCTGAAGTATAAAAGTATGTGATTACTTTGTTTGAAAATATTGGCAGACAATGAACAAATTTCAATTGTTGAAGAAATTTTTATGATGGAGAGATAGTACATGTTTCTGAACCTTACAACGGGTTTTTCAACTTGTATCACTTTACCGGGACCATGTGTTTCTAAACATGTGTTTATGTATTTTTGCTGAACTTGTTTCCATATGAATGAAAGAGCTGTTGAAAAGTAAAGAAAATGAGAAGGTACAAGAGAAAGAGAAAGGAAGGCAAAACTTGAAGTTGAAGATCAGAAAAATGACGAAGCCTAAAACAAAGAAGAGATAGTTGTAAGAAAAGCAGAGAGTGCCAACGGAGAGCTAGAAGCCAGCAAAGAAATACGTTAGAATAGTGGATGAAAATAGAAAAGGGAAGGACGGGTGTCACTGGTAGAGCCTGCAGGGTGAGAAACAGGAAGGTAGTAGGAAAAGCAAAGGATTCAATGAAAGAGATGAAGGACTAAAACAAAAATAAAAAGCAAATTTTAAATCGACAAAGTAAATGTAGAAATATCAAAATAAGAGAAGAATGGAAAGAATACTGTAAATAATGAATTTTTGTAACGAAGCGATCGGCCCATATTCCTAAAGACAAATGGAGTTTAAACTACTTATTGTCTACCAGTGGTTTACTGCAGTGTTTGTCAACCGCAGGTGCGCGATTATTCTGGAAACAGATACCCATCTCTTAGTTATAAAGCAATGAAGTTATTGATGATGTTTTTGACTATCTACTTTCGCGAGAGAAGCATTTGTCTCATATTTTTGATAATAATGCTGTAGCGAATATCTCACCTGGTTTGATCTGCATTAAGTAAATTCTAAATACTTTGGCAATTTAATTTTTGCAGTTTGTTGTACCGATTTAGTGCCATTATTGAAGTATCATTAAACAGTTAAAAAAAATGGCGTCGCTAAAATGAAATTTGCTTGCTGTTTTTTTATAGTGTCTCAGGAGTATTATTCTAATCAGTCAAACGTGTTCTATAGCGTTTTAATTAGAAATTATCTTCCTATTGACGGCATGACGGCGAAGATATTTCCTCCGTGACGCTTTCGAAACTATGACGCTGCACTTCTATGAGGGCTGTCCGAAACTTCGAGCGTTGACAATAAACACGTTATTCTTGGGACATCTGAAGTCCAGTCAGTCATTCAGTTTTCCTCAGTGTGAATTTAACAACGAAGTCCTAAAGTAACATGCTTCACTGAAGAACGAGACCTGCTAGAGTTAAAAGGATGGCCGATTGCGCCTTGGCTTCAATCAGATCTCTCTGGTCTTTCAGAGTTACCTTTCTCTACTTTCTACGCCTGGAATGACCTAACGGAAGAGCCGAAGATCTTTCATAACTTTCGAAGTGTCGAATCTCGAACCCTTTCAAGAGCTTGAAAGCCGTCGTAACTGATGGACACTTAAGTATCTTTCTGTAATCTTATCTATTATATGTAATATTGTTGTAATGCGTTTAATGCTTAATGGAAAATACTACTTCGAAGTCTGCTTACTGTTTCGTCCGTACTTGCAGGCTATACGCGCGGTGACTCCGTAACAATAGTTACGGGTCCGTGAAGACAGTTTAGAATGAAAAATAAAGGTTAGATCCCGGCCTTTAACAATTCGCTGTGGCCTTCTGTAAAGTCACGTTGCCTTCAACTACTCACGCATGTAGTTACAGCGAGCCGTATTCGTTACAAAAGCCACTAGGTAGTAGGAAGTACTTTACCTTTCTAAAAGAAGGATGATCTTTATAATAGAAGGAGAAGTGGTCTAATTTGATATAGTAAATGATACTGGTCACGATAGTAACGAATTTATGCTGTAGCTGATGACCATGATGATCATAATAACAGCAATTAACAGTCATTAGCTGTCGTGGTGAGGCAGGCGCGTAGCCAGAGGGGAGGAGGAGGGGGAGACCTCCCCTTGCCTTCGAGATCATGAATAGTTTTGCCCTCAAGTTTCCCTTTTTGGGACGTAAAATGTACTCAACCCTGGAAATACGATGCACGGGCAATGCACGTTGTTAGTATTTTCTTTTGTATTCATACCATTATCAACAATGCTTCTCATTTGAATTTGTGCGCTAACGTTAGAACCCTCCCTTGCCCTAAAAAAGCCACGCCACGCGCCTGCTAGGGACCTTCAGAAGTGAGTATTGATGTACTCATGATAATGTCAATACACATGTGCACATATGTTCAAATTTTCAAGATAGCGGTTACGTACTTTCCTGACCTCAAATGATCAAACCTCAGGAAATCCACAGTATCTTGATAAAGATTAAACGTCTTGTTTTTGCTTCAGAAGCAAATCACAAGCCACGCCCACGTTACTATCTTTCAATCTATACCAATTTTTTGAAAGAAAGCGTTATTGTTTACATAGACTTTACTCATATTTGTTGACTATTATGTACTACGACTTACAAGATGCTACAATAAGAACAAATGAAATCAAGGATTCAAACATAAAGGAGGCCTGGAAGACCGTGTAGTTTGAGCAACTGACTCATGATATAACTTTTAAGATTTGTTCTTTTGCTCCAATTCCCAATCGACTCTGTATTGAATTACAGGTGCTTTTTTCTAACAGTCGACTCTTGCGTAATAGAAGTTACTACGAAATGCCGGAACTGTACCCTCCCTTGCAATACATTGCCAGTTACGAGCCTGAATCAAGGCTGACAGAAACCGTGCTTATAAAATTTATTCGTCGCAGAACTTACTCTGGCCGAAATCTGACCTACTATTAAAAATCTAAGTAAACTTGGCATGACGATGGCAGAACATAACACTAATCAAAATTATGCGAGGCTGCTTACAGCTCCGTCGGGAAGCCAATGGAACTCAGAGCCTTTTGTTAAATGTGGGATAGCAACTGCAACCGTACAAGACTTCTCACATGTTGATTACCATTAGCCTAGTTTGAATTTTTGTTAACATAGATGAAGATATCTTGCACCTGCTTGATAATTAGTTTTTCACGAAGGAGTGTAATGACATAGCCCTTTTAAGTTTAAACTTCATTGGTCATTTTGATTGAATGATGAACGACTCGTTGTCAACCCTCGTTTGTTGATATCTAAAATTAGGTTATTTAATCTTGCTCCTGAATTAGTTGTATTCTGTATTGCGTCCTTGAGCTTTTTTATTCCCGGTTTCATTTAGTTTGCTAGGGATATATCTTAAAAGGGAACAACTATCGTCTTCGAAGATGGGATAAAAAACACCAAAGTCTGACCGTGATCTGCTCAAATCTGATTCTTCTTGACGGATACCAAAGAGAGGAGAGCAAATTTTGCGCCAAAATTATCTCACGAAGGAATGTGATTGGTTAATTGATGATGTTTTATTAACAAGCTGTAACGGTGTGTTTAAGGGTTCTGAGATTCAGAAGGTCAAATTCACCTCCCGTTATAATATCCTTAAGAAGGTTATAAGCCTATGTACTTCACAATGACAGGAAGTAAAGTTTGGACGTGGCTGTAAAGACAATTAAAAGGATGCGCACACGGCGAGTGTATCTACAGTATCCAGGACATGGATGAGATAAGAATATTTATCATGATTATTGTTACATAACGAAACCCCTTGTAGGCCGTTTTATTATTGTCTTTCCAAAATTGTGTTACACATTGTGGCTGTGAAATTGTTTAAATTTGAAATAATGTCAAGTTATAAAATCGTAATTAGTAAATAGATATTATCCCTAACAGTTCTAACTAGTACAAAAGTATGCCCAAAACAAACATTGCAGCCCGATTTCCTTAAAGGTACATGCAACGAAGATGAATAGCCTGGAAAGTTCTCTCTTACCTTTGATCATATCTAAAATTTTTGACCTCATCTAACTCAATATTTATTTATCTATCCAAAGGCTGGCATTAATAAGGAATCATTTATGACAATTGATTTAAATTGCGTTGCCTCTGACAGTAAAACAAGAGTTATTTAAAGATGAAGACTGCGTAGGAACAACAGGAAGCGGCTTTGGGATGATTCCTAGTTGATTATATCACAATAAGTGGGTGTTTTGAAGCAATAGGCAACTCCATCTATGTTGATTAAAAAGATTACATTAAATAATTTAGCAAAACTAGGAAAGCAACGCTGATAACGGGATGAAAGGATTATTAGAAAAGCATTGTTTAAATAAGAACAGACTTTATTCCCTTCTTTAGTTTATTTTATGACTATTGCACTTTCTAGGCATAGATCTGGTCAAGAACATCAAATTCGACTTCATGTCAATTTACAGTTACATGAATTGAGATATTTGGGTGGAAATTCACAGTCATCTTGTCAAGATCACCACCTGGTCAGCACCATGTATTGGAAATGATCAAGCTAGGTATAATGCCGTTGATGATACTACAAATAATCTTATAATAAATAAATAATAATTATATATATATATATATATATATTTATTACATAAGGCAGACACACAAGCAGTCATGAACTACATAGTATAGATCTCATAAACATGAAGTGCTTGGGGCGCTGGCCCGG
>JAAAKL020002834.1:0-24754 GCA_010016065.2 Carybdea cf. marsupialis auct. non (Linnaeus, 1758) | reverse complement strand
ATGAAGTCATATGATAGGTATCTTGAGCATGAACTTTGAAACTGCCTCACAACGTAAATGAAATGAAATTGGTTGTACAAAAAATACAAGACCAGAAAAAGGAATTTTTGGATGTGTCCTTAAATGCTCAAAATTTTTTATTGTAATTTCTATTATACGAATAAAGTTTAACCGCTTGTTTTCCGTCAATGCGAGGTCATTTACGGTTACAATCCAATCTGAAAAGGATCTGCACTTCCTCGACGCAGTCAGCTAAGTTTTCATTCAAAACATAAAGTTCAATGCTTTAAGAACTCTCTTAAAGAATGAGTCTTGAAAAGATTGAAAAACTCTGAAGTAACTTTTTAAAATTTGTAGCAGTACTTGTAACAACAATTTTTATAAAAAATTATGAGTATCTTGTCAATGGGTGAAAAACACATCAACCTTTATGAATCTAGTTGGAAGAGGTAACACTTAAAATGCATCATTTTCTGAAGACCCAAATTTTTCGACCCTACAAAAATGATAATAATGCATTGTAAGTATTTGCCCGACTATTCCTTTTTTTAATAATTCGCTACTTTAAAGAATTTCATTTTAAAGAGAATAATTACACGCAAGACTAATCTTCTGTTGGTCACGTGACTAAATTCAGCCTTAAGCCACCGAAAAATATTTGGCAACAAGGACCAGGGGTTCACATTTTCTCGCATTTTAACCTTTAGCCTTAAAGGTTAAGGGTCAAGGCGTCTAGTGAATATATAATATACAAATTAATTTCTTTCCTCAGAACGAAAAAAATAGAAATATGAAAACGTGATAATGGTATTAAGATTAATTAGTATCTACAATCATACTAGACACGAGTCGCTTAAATCTTACCCTCTAAAATTCATGATCTTCTCGGCTCTAATTATTTTATAATAGAAGAAAATTCTTGTGGCGTGCTAAAGTATGTCAAGGATCTCTTTTCTTTCTACTTTCTTTATTCAGATTTCATAACTGCTCTGGAAATACAACTTACTGTCCAGTACGAGCTCACTGCATTGCAAACATCACGTCTTGCAATCCATGTAGAGCCTTAATGGATGCCAAAAAAAGATTTTGTAGGCAACGTAATATGACATGTGGCAATAAAACACAGCATGGATACCAGAAAGACCATGGTTGTCCATATTCTTGCAAGAAAAATGAAAAGTATTGCCCAAGGCATTCAATATGTGTACCCAAGGACATGGCGTGCGGTGCCCGGAAACCTAAAAATGAAAGCGTCTTTTCAGGATATAAGCCATGGCATGGATTCTGTCAAGTGATGAGCTATGTTTGTCCAAGGTTAGTATGGTATGCTTATCGTTTAGAAATAAAGATAGCTTTAAAATGGAGGTCGATATATCCTTTCCTATCATATGTAAGTAATGTTCCTTGGTATTATAGCATTGATTATACTTTGCAAGGTTAGATTGCCAGCAGGCTTGATTCAACCTCACGCTAAAGGTTTCTAGATTCCCAGATCTATTACGTTTTGTAACTGCAATACACAGGTCTTTACAATATTATAGTGCACATGGCTCTTGATAACCAGTAAATGCCAAGGATGAAAATTAACAAGGCTCCCATTGAAACTAGGCTAGAATTTTTCCGTTAAACTATACCCGATAAATATCTGTGTCCTGACTTGCTACGAGATTCTATCATGTCCAAGAACTACCCTTATTGATGTGACTATTGACAGTTCCGATAGAGTAACCTATATCAAAAATCTATTGCTCTAGTACGTGCATGAGTGTGTGCGTGTACTAAACTGCACAATTTTCTACCTCCACGATATTGATTTTAATCACTTACGGATATTTCACCTTAGGAGAACTTTCGGTTTCATGTAATAATACTACGGTCCTTATCTCTTGCATTCTTCCTCTATGTTCCTACCATGAATTTCAATCTGCATTGCTTATCCCAACTTATCTTTGTTACAAAATACTAGTTTTAAGCAACGGCAAAGAACAAAACTTTTGTTGACACTTGATCATAATAACTATGAATGTTTGTTTTACTTTTTTCTTATGTTTGCCGACACTTTTAATTTTATGAAGGATTTTAGGGAACACCTGTACTCGTAAGAAGGCACATGGTTTTACTTGACCCTTTTCGTACTTCACAGCTTTTATTAACGCACATTGTAACTTATGCCGTACTGACCTACATCAAGTTGCGTAATTTGTTGCTGCACGTAAATAACTAACCAATGCCCTTTTGCAAGGTAGGAAATGCGTATTGTGCAAAAGGAAAGTATAGCATTGTAACAATATACTACACAATAGTGCCTCCGATGACAACATAACCAATCTTACTCTACATAAACTAGGGACTTATTTTAAAATTATTCTGAAATTGGTATCTGCAGACTGAATTCTTTACAATCTACGAACACAGGAGGTAATTTTCTTATTGAGAACAGCACAGTTATAACTCTAGCACGGTATAAATGTTTCATGAGCTCCTCTGTGCGGTAACCTTTGTTAAAACATGTTGTATGAGGTCCTCTGTTTTGACGAGAGCATCCATAAAGATATTTTATTTGACACTTATTTGACATTACCATAAATTGTACCTTTAAAACACGGGTTGCTGTGTCATACATTACGAGAACTCCATATGGGTAAACAATCTGTTAAGAAAGTGCGCTACTTGTACTAGACTCACATTCGGTTCATACACGAACATTCTTACGTAATATCAATCTATAGGCCAGTCAGTTATGCTGGTGATGTTTGAGCTAAAAATAATTTATCTGGAACAGACAAATAAACTTTCCTGGTCAATAGATAGCCCAACATATTTTTAACTTTGCCACATCAAGATGAAAGAAATGAGCACAGTCGTGGGGCGTCATATGTTTTAAATGACGCATGTCACATATTTTGTGCGGCATGATAATAATCTTCTAGCTTAAAGTCAAATTAGTGGTCGAATAACGTTGATCACACCCGATTTACGTCCCGGCGCCAAACTGAAAATCAGCAAGAAATTCTCTTCAGCACTCTACAGAGCTACACGAGGCCTTATCGATTGTAATTGTCTATTGTTTGTCTCACTTTTAGAGCCGCAATCATTTCAGTGAGGGTACATCACATGTGTAATAAGACTCAACCAGACAAAAAGAAAGAACAGTCAGATAAAAAGGACGAACAGCCCGACAAGAAGTAAGTTTAATTCAAAGGTCTGACGTATTATTAATATAATAACAGCAAAGTTTACAACCTTCTTTCCTCATCCCCTTAAGATTTCTCAAAAAAAAGTAAGGTTATGTGATTATCTATCTATTGTGGATGCTTACTTTACAAAGGTACTTATTTTACATCACTTCTGTGAAATGAGATACATTCTTATTGGTTAGAATGTTTCCCATGGTAACCTTAATTATTCGTCAATGATAAAGTTACGATAAACGGTCTTATGAATAGAGGCTAAGCTCAACCTTGACTTCCAAATTATGATATAAAAAGTAAATTGATTATTATAGGCAACACGTTCGCTTGCAGCTTTTATATCTTCTCTTGTTTCTTTATCTTTTTCTGTTACTACCTGTCTGTTTTCATCTCGATTATCTACAGGCCTCCAAAACCGGAACCACTGGAAGAGGCAGAACCGCAAGAAAGCTCTCCCTTATCAAAATGTCTTACTTACCAAAGAAACCAAGATTTTAGAATGATTTTCAGAATTAAAGTAATGCCAAGATGCATTGCATTTATTGGTAACGATGGAAAAGCTCACTGGATGCTTAGGGCTGGCAAAAGACTTCGGAAAATCGACCACAACTTGTCTTTCGATAGGGCCTTTGTGGTATGCTTTAGAAACGAAGACATAAAACTTGAGTAAGTTGACCTCTTTTCAAATTTAAATTAAATTCTTACTGAGATGTGAGTAGTCTAAATAATACGTACAGAAACACTCAACGTTTCCAAATAGGAAAATGAAATAAAAGAGGTCTTGCTGGCTAACCTATACTATACAGATCCCTTGATTACTCATCAGCAGGCCCACTTGTCACGTTTGAATTATCAACAACTCCCGGTAGATGACTTCTCTCATAGATGTCAGTTGTCATATCTTATTACCTTAACCCATAGTTGAAAAGACACACTAATGAGAATGGAGGGTCATTTTATTATAAATGTACACAATATTGGCACAGTGGTGTCAGGGTTAAATAATTTTACCCTTGAACAGGGTTAAATAATTTTTTTTAAAATATTTATCAACTTGATTACGGTGTGAAGAAAGATTGATTTTTTAAGAAGGTAACTTAAGTTCTTGAGGTTCATAATGTTTTATACTTATGAAACATATTTTAATATTTTTCTGATATCTTAAGTCCAATACAAAATCTGAAATTACTCTATATTAACAGATTTAAGGAATCGAATAGCAAACTTTTTTAAAATATAGTATAGAAATTTAATGTAAATTAAGAAATGGGAAGTTAATTACAAAAAGTCCAAGGTGCTTTAATTCTCATTTTTGGTATTACCACCAGAATTTCTTTCTATCCATCCTCGTGCGGGCTTCAATAACAGCCGTTTCCTCGATCGGCAATATGATAAAATGGCAATGCAACACTGTAACACGAAAATTATCCGATTATGTCAGTGCGTACTTTACTTTTGCAGGACACGAGCACTTCTTTGAGACCAATAATTAAAGCAATGCAGTGGTTTCACTTACAGTAATGTCAATGTACAAAATGCGCTCATTCGTGTAGTGCACGTGAGAAGGGATTTTCTTCGAACCATTTCTACTCAAAATGCAAAAAATGTGTCAGAAGGTAGTCTGACTTTGTTTACAATTTATTTTCTTGTTGAATTTTGGGAATGTGACTGAATGGTGAGGTCATTTTTTCAAGTAATCAAATTTTACAGTTTGCTATTATTCTTAATGAAGATTACAATGACTACGACGACGATAGGGGTGGAGGTAAACACGATCATCGTTATGATTCCGATAACAGTAATCAATCAGAAATATCACAAAAAAACCTCAAATCTGTTACTGAAATAAGTGTGTCGGTAGCAATAAGCTTCATCTCTTCGTAGAACATTGTTTATGTAATAAATTGTTTCTCATTGCTTATTAAAGACCAAATTACGTGTTGAGTGGTACAATGTCTGATACTAATACTCCCGACGGCCAATATTCACGTCTTGAAGATGTCATGAATGTAATGGAAAGCGTATTAGATTAAGAGTAGACCTACTTGCTGGGATTTCAAATTTCTATGAATGGGTACCTGTCTATGTGGCAATTAAGCATCATATTTCTTCTCTATTCGCAAGAATGGTGATGATTAAAGTAAAGTTAACATCGTCAAAGCATATAGCAGGTATTGCAGCAAACCTTTAATATGCCAATACTTGTTATTAAAATGAACAAATATGAATTGCAGGTGGATTAGATCCAAATGGTCTTTAGCATACAAACGAAATAGTCAAGTCACAAACATGACGGGTTGTTATTACATTCCTCTAAATATGCCTTCCATGTAATGACACTCACGTGTTCGTCATGTTGCTATTTTTAGCAGTATGCATAAACTTATAATTCGATGGTTATAGGGATCTGTGTACCGTAGTCACTAACAATTCTCTAGAAAAGATACAATCAGCCTGCTACGTCATAGAGCAATCAGGATCTATTGCTACAGGAGCAGTCACTTCTGAATCAGTAAAATAAACAGATCCATCATGGGGTTTTAGCACAGGGAGGGCGGAATACTTCAGTAGAACAATTTTGTGTTACAAATCAGTTCCAATACATCCATAATAAAATATATTTTACTATGTGAGAAAGATGAACATACCAATTCGCATATTCAAAACAGTATAATCAAATTATTCGCACACTGCAGGGAGTTAATCATTTCTATGAACAATGATCGTATAACAGTTGTTTGAACTATATCTGTTGCTTCTACCATATTAATATTGCAAGTTATGCAATGCGATACAACAGCTTCAAACAATTTTCAGTGTATCGTCAGAAGCTGATATGTTCTAACTTTAAGAGTTCGTTTTCTTAGTGATCGAGGACTAGTCTGACCCGTTTGTTACAAATAGCACGACTGATGTGCTATACAGACCAATTTCATTTAATACGTTACTCAGGAACTTGTTCGTAATGTTCGCCCTTCCAGTTTGAATGACCTATTGTTGAATGTGGCAAACAATTATTCTACGTGAAAGGTCACAAATTTGAGACTGCGACAGTTTCTCTTTACAAAATTTATCGCATTTGTTTCTAAGAGGAAGGGATCTGTGGAGTGGTATTTACTACAGTTGTAATAAGAAGAGACAATTTTTTGTAATTCACCAGCAAAAAAATAACAATAATATTGCAAGTGTACACCTTTATCCAAATTCAAGTCCCTTTTCCTCTGTTTTCTTACACCTTTTCCTAGAATGACTCCTGGGCCTTTCTGTGAGACCTATTTCTTTAAAAGATTAGTAGTGTAACTTCCTCCGTCCCTCCTACCCCACATAAAACAAATAAAAGTTTATTGTAAGATAGTTTTTTAGTCTAAAACAGAATCGATCTGTCAACAAACTTGATAAACAGTCGCTATTCCCACCGATCCTTTAGTATGTTTATTTTTAAAAATTGCCCACTCATTATAAATACTATATTTTTTTGTAGCAATTAGGACTATATCTATATCCATTAACAAATTGTTGTGTGCGGAGATTTCAAACTGTAAAATGTCTGCACTGCCAAAATTTGAATAGGCCTGTGAAGTGGTATAAAATAAACAGTTCACCGTCAATTGACTTCGTCTTTCACAACGCAGCAGTAGCACTACTTGCCTTAGTAAGCAGAAAACCGATTGACCAAAAATTTTTATTTAACTTTGTAAAACTTTTAGAACGATTTGATAGCTTTTCCTTAAATTTAATCATACTTGATTTCTAAGTATGCGTTTAGGACGCTGGAGAATTGCTTGTTTAAGTATTCGTAAGCTAATTAAGGACGTAAGTCACTACGCATTTGCTAGGAGTTGAATTGATGTAGTGACCATATGAACCTTCTATTTTAAATACAGATGCTAATACAAATGCTTTTTGCATATTATACTTTCATGTAATTGCAGCTGCATTTCTATAAATGGATAATATCTATTGTGAGTTGGAAAAGACACTGGAAAATAAAAAAGTATGTCGGGTTCGGATCCCATGGCACACGCATTCACGATGTACACTCATGAACACTTTAATGTCTGTTTTATGTCCGCAAGATGTTGTGAAGGTGGTTTTAGTAGGAGCTAGTCTGGAAAGGGATTACGTTATAGAGAAGAGAGGATTTGAAAATGTCAAGTTTGAAGGAATATTAGAGAATAGTGAAAATATCACCACCGGGATTCGAACCAAGGAACCACAAGTATATAATCAAACTTGATATTTTCGAATCCTCTCTTCTCTCTAACACTTTTCATAGCAGGACGGGCTGGATAGCGGTCCTTACATGGTCAAGTGAAAGAGGCTGGCCTCAATATTACGTAGAGCTGGATGTCATGCCCACCGGTGGAGTCTCACAAGCTAATGTGGCGACTAGAGAAAAGGGAAGTATGTTATCACCGGATCACTATAGTTTAATTAATAGAGCAGCACACCGCAAATGCGGTGGACCCCGGTTCGAACCCCGGTGGTGACATTTTCAGTTTTCTCTGATATCTCTTCAAAATTGAAAGGGATTACATAAACTACTATTCTGCCATATCCATATTATGACCGCGCCTGAAACATGACCACATCTTGTCAGCTTTCATTTACAAAATCCATCTCTTAAGTGCCCAAGTATCTTATTTCTGGAACAATTTATTGATCCTTTGATGCTTGTCATTTCTCCAGATACAAAGCAGTCGCTCAAAATTCACATGGATTAGCGAGTTTGAAATTCGTTATGCTCAAACGATATACGGATAAACCATTCGTCAAAGTTTTGAATAAAGCAAGAGAGATTTGGATTGGCAGCCTTAATGTCCTTATGAAGCCAATTATCTCACTACCTGAGATTTTGGTAAAAAAGAATCGGACAAACCTGGTAGAAGATATAAAAGAATGTGTACCAATAGAGGTAATTCAATGGTTTTCTTTGTCTGTAATAAATCGTTCAAAATACATAATTATAAAATATACCTCTACAGTTTTCCTAATCACCTTTAAAACTACAACGTGATAGGTGAACAGACCATATTTTTTTCCTTAAATAGAAGAATTACTTTGATAAGATAAAATCTAGTAATTCTGAGGGATTTTCAAATTGATTCTTTATTAGCTAAAACACCTATTTATCATTCAAAGATCAAAGGTTTAAGAGTAAAGTTTTATGTATATATATATTTCTTATCACATGCAGTTGACAATTGCATCTGAAGCTTTGTTCTTAATACCATTATTACGTTGAAATAATTACATAAAAATGTAATGGGTGGAGGGTATCGATATAGTTTACTCTGAACATAACTTCTTTAGGAAATAGGATGAAGAATTGATTATTAAATAGCATTTACAACATTTAGTCTAAATGAAAGAGTTTTAAAAATGATTGTTATGTATCTACGTGTTCCAAATCGTAAGAGTTTCTACATCAATGTTTTTGCCTTACAGAAAAAGGGGGAGGTAATTCTCGCATTGCAATCTCCCTACCTCTGAAGACCTTAACGTTCTATTATTGGCTCTCTTCGTGCACTTACAAATCTATTGCAACTTTCATAGTCTATCGTCAGAGTTTCTACATCAATGTCTTCGCCTCACATAAAAAAGGGGAGGTAATTCTTGCATTGCAACCTCCCTACCCTGAAGGCCTTAACGCTTCCTTTGTGCACTTACAATTCTATTGCAAATTTCATAGTCTACGTATATTTACTCTACTGCCTTGTCTTCTTTGCAACAGAGAAGATTCCCCATTGCATTTATGACCTTTTTGGTGCACCTTTGTAAAAACAGTTATAGTTCTTCAAGGGTGCGTTGGTCTTTACGTGACACTTTACTGTCACTATCAATGATCAGATGTATCAACCGTAGTAGATCAAGGTTATAAATTATTGGATTTGTTAAAAACTTGTGTCTTTTATGTGATAATTAGCTTTTGTGGTAACACAATGTCTTATTTTAATATACACATTACGATAAGTTACTAGAATATTTTGCTAGATTACTTCAGGCCCACGTGAACTAAACCAGTTGATGTTAATAGGTGCGTCATAGCAATCGGTTACGCCCACCTTAATTATCACATGCTAATCTGCATGAACATCGACAAGTAAAACATGTTAGCACCCTGTTGGTGTCTTGCTTCCAAGAAATGCATTTATTTTTGTCTCTAAAGTAAGATAAGAAGGATAGAAGCAAAGGAATTTCTTCAATCAGAAATTTCCCTTACTTTTTTTAAACAGATATGCTAAACCTCCGAGCATGCTATTAAAATAATCCTGATGATTGTCATCGTAATGATGATACTGATGATGATCATAATGATTACGGTGATAATAATGATGACGGTAGTGATAATAGTAATAATGATGATGACAATATGAGTTATGATAGTGATGACAATAATGATGACGATGATGATGACAATAAATATGTGATGGACGTTTGCAGTAAAAACTTGTGTTGGTTGTTGTTTTCAACATACGATTTTTACTGGAATTAATCTATTAAGTAGATTATCATCTTCAAATTTTGTTTACTATAAGGTTCACAGAACAATAGTAATGAAGACCATCCATATGATATTGAAACCGCTGATTCCAGGCACCTGCTTCCTTAAACTTGACCGTTCAGAAGTTGTTAAGTACTTGGTGTATATTGAGGAACTCAAGACAGTACGACAGAGCCTCGTTATCGTAGGAAGCGACGCTGATTTCACAAGAGACGGTAAGTTGCGGTTGACAGTATAAACAGTGGGATAGATTGATGACGGTGACTCAAAAAAACTATCCTGCTCCTTGCTACATAAAATCCGGTATCCATGATGTCACAATTGTCTGAAGCAGTCAGCGTGCCCTTTGATGCATGGCCACTGACTTTAGAAACTGACTGGCCACAAATGACTGCGAATCCACGAGACGATGAATTAGGACTTCCTTCTTGTTCCAAAACTGATAACAACTAACAGCTTTCACAGTGACGTCAACATAAAACATTACGATACCAAAAAGACTTGAGACAACAAAAATGTTCTGTTTTGATTTTCTAATACAAGTTTTAAAACTACCCCCAGGCTGATTCTCCAGGCTGTTTCTTCCTCCAAAATGAGGTATCTACACTCTCATGCATTGTCTTGTTCAGGTTATATTTTCATATATATGACCAAAATATATGGACATTAAAGTCTCTTTTGCAAGAGTATCGTAAAAATCAACAGAATTCACAGTCCTGACGAATAGAGAAATCCAATTACATGAGGATGGTTTTATTCCATGACGACTGGGTCACAATTCCCAAGCCCTGGCTTCTCTATACTGTATCATAGCCACTGATCTCTATATAAGACTGGGTCGAGCTTACCATTTTTTCCAACGGAGAAAAAGAGTGGTCACGAATACTAACCCACAAAATTTGAAATGGTGCTAAAAAATTGTTTATATACTTGTTTGATGGGAACTAAAATGGTGCTCAAAAACTAACCTTGATTTGAGACGGAAGATGCTGGATACAACTAATCTTGACTTTCCGCAGAAACTCCTGTTCTATGTGGCAACAGATCGTTGTTCCTGACCTAGTTTAATTTTTGGCAATTCTCAAATAGACTGAAACGATATTTAAAATCACAGTTTCACCCTTGTCAGCTATTATGGCTTCGTGGTAGTCAAGATTGAGGACTATTATGCGTGCTAAAATTGAAATGCATTACCAACAGCGTACGTTAGTGTTAGCTTGAATGCTAACACCGGACTAAATTTAGAACATTTTGAAAGTCCTGAAAACGTGGGGAGATAAATCACTCTCTAGAATATAACAAAATTGCATTCAATGTGATCTGTCTAGCCTTCAAATCTAATAAGTAGGCTAAATTAAGTTGTCAAATGTATTTGAAAAGTGCATAGTTGAACAATTAATAGGTTCTTGTCAGCTTCTGATTGTACTATAATGTCATCCTTTCAATTCCGAATTAAGCATAATAGTCTGCAAAAAAATTGATGAACTTCTAATTTTTCTTGCTTCGACACTTGGCAAATTCTTGCAGAGTTCTTAGCCTAAAAGTCCTCCCACCCATTTAAACAACTTAACATAAAATTACTCAGTGCTCTCAATTATCCATTTGCGGGTCTCCAAATGTTGCCTACAATTGGATACTTTAAATGGTTGACAATCTAAAAGGCCAATTTTTTAAATCCAACGTTATTGTATAATTGGTTTTCTTGTTGTTTTAAATATTGGGTTTCCTAATTTCTCCTCCTGAGTGATCTGTAACATTGACTCCTTTGATGTGTTAGTAATGAACTATTACTATTTTTTGTTACTTTTTTGATTCTCATAGTTGTAACTGGTAGAGGACCTCGGGATAACATAGACATATCCTTACACATTATTATCCTTCCTTAATTTATAGGTCGCTTCTATCATAGCACCATTCAAGGAAAGGGATATTCCTCATGGCGCCCCCTTCCTGGAAGGATTGATATAAAGAAGTCATACTCCATCAGTCAGACAGACAGGATTTGCTTTAAGCCACGTCCAGATTTTAGCGGTCTTATCCAACTAAAATTTGCGACAAAAGTAACTATTTGGAAAAAGGTAAGCTTCATCAGAAATTGCCAAGAATTGGCAAAGCAAGCAGAGGGTAAGGGGAAATGTTCCTCACAAAATAATGCATTGTAATCCAGTGGTGCGATTAATCTACTGGTATGAGGCATTACGTCATAACAGTCGAACTAAACTAATGTCCTATAGTGATGCACTAATCTGAAGAGTAGCCTCGTTTACAGAGAAAGGGTCCTTTAACGCCTCACTTCAGCTCAATTTTGCCTGCATTTTGTACCTTTCATCTTTTAAAAACTAAAATTCCAGGGCTTGCTTGTAATATGTTGGTCAGTGAAAAATAGTACATTTATCCACAATAAATGGATTTATGCATGCTAACTCTGAAAATACATCTAAAAACTGATTGAAATCTAACAATAGGTTATGCATACGCTATCCTGATAATCAGGATGATAAAATATAGAATACTATCCATACTCAGTTTACTACCAAGGAAACACAACAGACCACTGATTCCTAAACTTTTTCGCATGGCGATGGAAATTATGAGGCCTCAATTAGGTAGCGACCCTGCACATACAAAAATAACATTTTGAATGCGTATCTCCTATTATAACTTTTAATTTGATAGTGGCGTGGGGATTGTTTCTCTGTTACTTATTTTTAAATACGAAGCTCCACTGTTTCTGTTTTATGTTTCTAATGTAAAAATAGCGAGAGGGACTATTCTTGTAAATATGATTAAGATGCATGTTGGTACTCCTAGATTGCCATACGTATTATCTCGATGTCTAAGCATGTAAAACAGGAGCATATAACTGAACTGCTCTGGCCATAGAGCCTGAATCTATGCATCGTCTCTGAGAAACGAGCCGCAATAAATAGTTTCTGAAAATAAAATTACGAAAACGGCCGGTGGCCCTAAGGAAGGTGCTTATGAACCCCAGAGGGTAGCAATGACATGCTTGGGAATCACCGCAATAGATCAATCTTGGAGCTGATGCCTTATGCCATTATGCATAAATTGGACGGTATTAAGAGAACACTAGTGTGTCTTGGCAGTAGCATCCAATACTGACCATATAACTGTCTCCAAGCTGGCCAACAGAAGGTTAGGGATAAGTTCACTGATCTAAATTCCTGGTGGTTGGCAAGCAACTATTTTTGCCTATGAGGCAAACCCCCCTGTCCCTTACAGATAAAGACTTGCAATCAATACAATTCGAGCATGTTCCTGATAAGTGGAGCGTGTATGAAATAGAAAGAATTTAGAAGGATGGTGATTTTGGCCACTTAACACTGAACAACAGATTCCTCTTTCTAATGAGATACATCAAGGAATTGATAACGTATCAATCACCACAATCATGTGCAAGTAAATTTAATCCAGTTACTGGCCGTTGTTCTGCTTGACTACTAAGGGTCTCCTAAGCGCTTTGAAATTTGTTTGCAATGTAATAAATATTTTTCAATCTTTAATTATCCCAAAAATCAAGGATTAGCTTTATGCCTTGCAAAAGGGTGTTTTTATAACTTCTGTATAGCGTAACATGTAACAGAACAAATCGTGTAACAGTAGCTACAGTTGAGGCAACTCGGTGTTGGAAAAGGCATCAGAATATGAAGCAGTGTTAAATTCTGTACTCAGCGGTCTAGTGAATAACTCTTTTACTTTATCTTTTTATTCTTTCGAAAAATTACAGAGAATCAGGATTCAAATTCGCCTAAGGTTTTTTTATTCTTCGATAGAAGCCGTATGTACTGTCCAGAGGCAAGCTTTTAGACCCTCTCAGACAGAAGTGCATGGGCTTATAGAGGAGATCATAGTAAATGAGATAAAATAAACTTGCCACTGTAGAACATCTTAAGTGAATTACTTAATGTATTTACCCACCAGCTCTTCTTGACTACCAGCAAATCTTTCATCACAAAACTTTCCATTACTTAAAATCTACTGCAATGTGCTAAACCTGTTAAGTCACACAGAATATCAAAGCTGGAATACAACATCAGATCCCGAATTCAGACATCGGTTCATCGTAATACGATCTGATCGTTGTCTCATCAGATGTTTGTGCATCAAAAATTATAACCTCTAAAACCCATTTTCTCAGCAAATGTTCACATCTACTTGACAAGGACCTTATTAGAAAACAAACTTCTTTGAAAACAACAGAAACGTACCAATCATCTAATCATCAGTCAAGTGATTCTATTGATTGTACCATGTCTTTCAATCTCATTTTAGCATGGAACTACCTTACTTTACCTTGACTGTTTATTAGCAACAACTACCTTTGATACATTTACCTATCCGATCTTTTATAGATTTTGCACCATCAATTATGAACAGTGGTCTTGATGGTAGGTATTTATCATGTCTTGAGCCGTAGACTTGTCGAAGCTACGTTTCGGGGATACTTGTTCTATCTTCAGGCTGTTGGACTCTGTTTCGCTGATTTATGTTGTTCGATTACGAACTCCCGAGGAAGTAGGGATCGAAGTTGTCTGAGACGCCTTAAGACATGATAAATATCTACCATTAATGTCATAAACTGAGCCGACACGCGTCAGAATATGCAGCAACGTTGGTTCTATTCAGACTTGAATTCTACTGATAAATTTTTACTTAGCTTAACTATTTTTTAACTTAACTTTTACTGCCACATAATTTTTTTTGTAGATTGTGAAAAATGGGTTCTTGTACAAGATAAAGTATTCATATACCAGTCTCAGACCCGCACCTCACCACATAATGGTTCGCAGTGTAAATGATCCACCCGTTTTGCTTACAGGGGAGGCTTTCCTACCTCCATTGCCACACGACTTTGACCCCCAAAATAACCATGGTTTCTTAATTTCATCACTAAGAAGAGACAATGAAGAATGTGACATCTCTGAAAGGATGCCTGAGAGGAAGTGGAAAAGAGCTGAGTATTTGAGTAGAGATCCTGATGGAAATGCAAATGGGATAGCAATCTTGGAATGCCAGAAGTCAATTCTTGGGCATTATGAGTTTAAAATACAGAATCATCCGTGGAAGCCATGCATGGTCAAGAGAAAGGGATCTTCGTTATCAACAATTCTTCTTCTCTCTCCTAAAGCCAGGTTGCGCTATGTGCCAGCTATAGTAAACGGGAGTCTAACAATGCAGGATATGATAGCAAATAACTCAACACTTAGATTTTTAGCATGGGATGGATCCGATCGTTTACGGGAGGGGTATCATTCTGTAAAGGTTGCATACACAAAACATGGATCTTACAGCAAGAAGGAAGCGTATGGCTTAATACTGAAGAAAGGATGTGACGGAGTATGTGGGTCAAAGTTGGTCAGAGACGCCTGTGGTGTATGTGGAGGCAAGGGAGAAACGTGCAAGCCCTGTGATAAAGTGCGAGGATCAAATGCTACAATTGGTAAGAGATAGAAATAGTCAGAGTAGTCAGCTCAATTTATAATAAGACTACTTGTTTAATAAGTCTTTAAGCTCTATTTGTTATTGAAGACATAATTTTTGTATTCGACGAGATTGCAACTTGTAATAGGTTACCAGTGGAGTGGAGTGTTTGCATTCGCTCCTTATGCTAACAATGAAGGCAGGTAATGTTTAATATTTTACACTATAATATATCGATAATTTGTACCCTTGGTAGTAAGATTCTATGAGTCACTCTACAGGTAGTAGAATCTGAAGCAAGTAAGGCCATATCAAGGTCAAAATTAGGTGACAAGGGCAGTATGAGCAACAAGGCTCATTATAATATCAAGCAATATTGTCACTTCTTAATTATACTAACCTTCCAAAAGTATTTGAATACTTGCAACAAAATGGCGTCCTGCAAAGCAGTAAAACATGTAACAAAGTTTCACTTGAAGAATTTACCGCCAAAATAGAGCCAGGTTTTGCTAAAATTATTACCAAAGAAAATTTTGACGTTCTATTGGACAGTACGTACAAATAAATTAGGCTTTCCTCCAAGATATCATATTACTCTGATTCAACATTAGGCCATTCCAAACATATAAACGTATAAACATTCATACGAGGATCGACTGATTTTAAGATTTTTGAAGGAAAGTGGCTTTTACCCAAAGAAAAACAGCGAAAAAAATAGGATATAGGCCTTCAACTGCGCACTATATTTACAAATTTTATTGGGAGAGGGGATCAATTGCGAAACAACGGAGATGTGGCTGATGAAAGAACTTGTCTGCTCGGACTAAGCGATGAATATGTCGTATATGTCAAGACAAGAACGATATCAAACCCTTCGGACCAACGTAGACAATGTAAGTTGTGATAAATTAAGAAGAAAACAGACTTTCATAAGACATCAATATCGTAAGAAGAGTATTAAGTTTGATATGATTATTCGTAGCTACAAGAGGAAGCAAAATCCATTTATACGAACAGGCAGTACAGAATAACATGGGCGTCCATTTTGTCGTCATAGTTGCCGGCGGATTGGGAGAAGGTAGTTTTTTCTTGCGACAACGAGGCTAACCGTTTCGTGTGTGGAGAAAGAAATTCGAGTCGAAATTTCCGCAGTTAATGACCAAAAATGTACAAATACAGCTTCAGTTATGGTAACATCAACTCCGAACAATGCTGTGCAATATTGTAGGACAATCTGTTTGGAGTGTGAAGAAATAATACGGCCATAAAAGAATTCCTTCTATTTTCCAACAGGACACCCCAAAACCACATTTGTCAAAATTTACCAAAATTTTCTTCGTGGTATTGGTGCATTTCAATGGCTGGCTCCGAGTCCTGACTTAAAAAATATCGAGAATTTGTGGCTAAAAAAGTCCCAAAACAAATCAATCGGCATCCTCCAGGCAAGAAAGAGTCATTGATTAACTTCGTCCTAAACTATTGCTTCGATATTGACCGTAAATGTATCCAAAATCTCTATAAGTTGATCCCTCTCGTCTGACAGTTGTAAAGAAAAGTCGAGGCTATTGCACGAAGTATTGATGAGTAAACGAGATATATATATTTGATATTGATATATATTTAAAATTGTATATTGCTATTTCAAGTTGTTTGTCGGTTGCGATGACGTTTACAAACCGTGTTGTTATGAGTGGAAATGAAAACAAAGTCGAAAATCTTAATGAAGCCATTTTGCATAACCTTGCCCAAACTTAAAAGAGTGGCCTTTCGATTGGTAAATTATGTATAGACTTCACTATACTATCTATCTCAATAAATTCAAAAGTAAATGAGCTGTTACTTCCTCCAGTAAATAGAACTTGACTTTACTCTTGTATGAATAAGAGCATTCTGGTCTGCTACAAGCTCACTAAAAATTTCTCTAAACCAGCCAAACAGTAGTTTCCTCTATCTCGACATCACTATTTTAGCCCCATTATAAAAATAAATCTCTTGGTTGTAGGCTTTTTTGATTTCATTGCGTGTAAATAATTTAAAACCATTGCTAAAAAGCATATATATGTGTTTCGGGAACCTCATCTCTAAGCTTAAAAGTTCAAACCACTATAAAGGACATAATCAGAGAGAGGAGTAGGCAGAAAGCAGTTTTTCTTTAAAGCGTTGTTGTCTCTACTTCTCTTCTTAAAAATTTACTAGATGGTTTGATTACATCAACTCAGCTTATAGTTTGCATTCCCTAAGTTCAAATGTTTGCTCAAATTTCAATATGTTTCCTTTTACAGAATGCTTCGAAACATTAGAAAACTTTGGATTATTAAACACTATTCTTTTAATTTTACCTCTGCTTCCTGTACTGTTTTATATATCAATTTAACATAATACAAAGTAGTGAGGAGTCATTCATAGAATAATAGCACTATTGACTACTATTTGTATGCTTTACTTTATTAATTTTTAGGGGTCTACCGCACTCCTCCATTATGTAGCCTGAATGCCACCCCCCGTGTGCTTCTCTTAAACTACAATAGGCGTCTCAAGTCATCAACTACTTCCAGATTTTTTATTAAATTTTACATAACAGGTGCTTCATAGGAAGGTGAATTCATACTTTGAAGGCATCCTGACTCTTCTGGAGTTGTTTTTAACTTCATTAAAATTACTAACTACAAGTATAAGATAGAAGTAACGTTTTGCATTTGTCAAATAGCTAGTAAAAAGGAAATATAAATTATTATGGGATTTTATCCATTTATTAATTTCCACCTCTAAACAGCAAAATATGTTGCTTTGGAACCATCAGTATGGAACAAAGCTACTTGTTTTCAAGCATGCTTAAGATTCTGTATAACTTTCTCCCCACTTTTCAGGTAAATGTGGTTATTGTGTTGAAGGCACAACTGGCAGACGATTCAACCATGGGTTAAGCTGCCGTGACCGCTGTGATGATCATGAGTACATCAAGGATGACTGTGGTGAATGCGTGTCAAAACGAAGAAAGCATAAGACTCGTGATTGCAACAACGATTGCAAAGGAACTGCTGTCTTAGATTGTAAAGGGATTTGTGTTGGGGGAAAAACAGGAAAGCCTCTGAACTACAGTAAGTCATTGCATCATTATCCTAGCAGAGATGCTTCATTCTCTTTGCTCCCTATAGTGGGTTATATGAGAGACAGCATTTGCACACCCTTTCCTAGATTTCCCTTTGCTAGGTTTCTATCATTATCCTAGCAGAGATTTATTCGTTCTCTTGGTTTTTTATAGTGGGCTATATGAGAGGCAGCATTTGCTCATCCTCTCTTAGATTTAAGCTTCCTTTGCTAGGTTTGTCATTTTATTAAATGGGTTAGTCTGGATAACTCGTAACGGCACAATGTATCACATATCATCAACAAGAACAACAAAGTTTTTTTCTATTTTCATCACAGACACATTCTGTTAGATCTACTTAACTGGCTGCTAGGAGAGCATCTACTCATTACACTGACGTCTCCCCTATACATATATATGTATTTATACGTTTCAACCTCTTTGCTCTTAAAAAAGATCTTTGTACTGATATCACTTTGATATAGTTGTACGAATTTCAGATTTAAAATTTAATAATCCTACGGATAATTTATATATCTTGCACCTCAAATTTATAGTAAGGTTTCCGAGAAGATAACGCCTTCAAACATTCAACTATTCTGTTAGAACTTCCTCGTATTACGTGTAAAAGCTTTATATTCTGCATTCGACCGGTGTTTGCCTACTATATATTCCTTTTTTGAAGAAATATATTTTAAAAGAGCATTGAAAGTTAAACTTTAACAGCCGATCATTGACAAGAGTCCTTCTTACATGTTATGATTACTTCAGGCTTGACTTCTTTATAAATGACATCTCTAAGGTCAGAAATTAGGATTTAGTTCCTTAGCCTGACAACACACAAGCCTAAATCTTAGCTACGCGTCTAGCTATAGCTTCAGCTAAACCCAAAAAGTTTCAACCAAGGTGCATCAGGCGACAAAGCTTCGCAGGCTCTCGGAGCCGTGTAAAAATCTCTCAATCGCTCCACCAATCAGATCACATTATAGCTTTTTTCCATTTTAAAATAAACATGGCTGATGGCTGATGGCTGACGTCAATGAAAAGACGAGCTCCTGATAATAATTCTTTAGGACTGTTATATTTGATCAGCTCATTGCCAGCTGTTACATTTGCTTACAGACAGGCTACGCGTAATGGGCTACCAATTATTCATCGCTCACGAGGCTACTTTGCTGCGGCTTAGCGTCTTGTTTCATCTGCTTTAGGTTAGAGAGGGACATCTGCACGTAAAAATTGGTTACCTTTGTTATTATCAATCGTACTCTTTTTAGGTTATGATATGTGCAATGTCTGTGGTGGAGATAATAGCACGTGTTCTCTCTGCCAATCGCGTCTGGATATTCCTGGAAAATGTGACCTAAAATTGAAGTTAAGATCTCCTCATCTGATTCTATCAAGTCAAGATTTGAGGATGCACATCATTGGGTTAAATATGCAGAGTTTGAAGACAGTCAAGTGTAAGGCAATTAAAATGGGCATGCAGAGGTGCGTATGCAACAATCAATTGCAATATATTGAATTATCATATTCCTTTATTAATGGCACTGGCAATCCTGAAGGTTTTCATCAACAAACATACTTGTCTGGCATATTCGCTGGATGTCTTTGTTATCGAATATCGGGGCATAAATAATGGCAAGTAACATGTCAAGATTGATCAAACTTACAGCTTTTGCGCAATGAAACAACATCTTCTTATTGCTCTGAAAGGTAAGAAAATAATGACATGGCACCCATCGTTTCTACTTGAGTATTGGTTTCCAATGAGAATCACTTGACTTAAAGTATGTACGAATTTACCTTTCCTTTTTAACCAATGCGGAGGATCTCAAAATGAACCTACCACTATTACACACAATCTAATTAGATTACGTAAAAAATAACCAGATGAGTTAAGAAATACTTTATACTTATCACCGCTCTCTATTATCTGATGATATAGCTGAAGCTACATTGCCTGGATCTTAGCACTGCTGAGATTGCTGTAAATAAGGCCAGCAAATGAACTCTTGGATATAAACATAAATGTGTCGCAATGTGAAACACAGTGTGAAGCAAATCATTTCACAGATCCTACTTGCACAGAATATCGGGGTCTGACTACTGATGTCTAAAAATCACTAAATGGAGTATCTTCCTTCTCAAACTAAGAGTATTCGTTGGACACCATTTTACATCTAGCAAATAAACAATAAACAATAAACAATAAACAGATAAACAATCAAGCTTATATACAATGTTACGTACCAATAAACAATCAAGCTTCAGTCGTGCGCTATTCTAACTTCTTAGGGCTAGTATTCGTGACTACAATTTTTTGCTGTTGGAGACAATGGGATTGCTCGATCCAGTCTTTTCTAGAGATCAGTGGATCTGTCCCGTTTCAGTTTCGTTATTGAATTGCTTCTGCAGCTATGGTTTGCATTGTTTAAAATACCAGAACGTAATTCCGTAGCAGATGTGCAAATTGTTCAATATCAACTTAAAAGAACCGATCGCCCTTTCTAATGGTATATCTGATTATGCGTTAGTGCTGCTATGATAAATATTATGAATAGGTAAACTCTTCAGACATTATGTCGTGAGCGAGGAAGCACATAAGTTGATTATCAGGGATGGCAGAATTATAAACATATTGTTTATCATCAAACATTCTGAACGGACTCCAGGACGACTCTGGCTAATTTTGAATACATATTATCTATATACAAGCAATTTCACAGGGAGCTGACATTCTGACGCAAAAGATTCCTAATAAGGACGTGAGATTGTGGCATATTACTAAACGCAGAGTTCTTACACTCAAATTTATGATATAATGTGTTATGTTGTTTGTCAACTTATTTATTCAGGTAATCTGCAACATTACAGAAATCATATACTGTTACGGCACTTGTAATATTACCATCATGGCCTCTAGTCCGCTAGTTAACGAACGAGGCTTCACTAGAGTCCGTTTCAAAATACTCGTATTGAACATAGTTATAATCCGTGACATATAAGTGAACTTCACGTAATGAATAACATCAAATAGTGTAGCTACAGCTATATTTCACACTAACAGAATTTTTCTTACGTGATCAAACTATTGTCCGATTGTATAGTTTCTTTTAAAAGTTTCATTTCACGACAGAATTTCTACTCCTTTGATTTAGAGTGTTCAATAAGTGTTTTCAACCCTTACCTAAAATGGATCGCCCATAAAGTCTCTTCCATTGCCATTGTAACTGAAATCTTTCACATGTGTATTATACTGATGAAGTTTTATGAGGTGGTCATATTTTATTCCTGTATAGGAACAGGATTAAAAGAAGGTTAATAAAAAAGAACAAAGTTTAACCATTTAAAACTTATTCTATTATAAAGTACTTCATAATATTTTAATGTTTTGTGTACTCCCGAATGGCAAGTCTGGTCACGAAGGTCAATAATCTGAATAGATCCACCAGAAGCTTAAATTTTTATACGCAAATGTTTTAAGAAGATTTTAAAATCTTTAGGCAAAAATTATATATTTGGGAGGATTTGAGAACAGGTTCAAGTGATATTTTGTTTATTTTAAGTAGCGAGAAAAAGTCGCAATATAAATATCACAACTCAAGTCCTTAAGGTTTATCACAATTACATTTCTTATTTGTGATACGTACCTTACTGTACAACGCCATATCTTGCAGTGAAGTTGCAGTTGCCCTTAAATTTAGAGCAGTTTTTGTAGTATTAATGGTCCCTAACAATATTTCTTAGAATTACTGCAATGCTTTCTTATTACGAATTATTTGCTTTAATTCTGTGCTTTTGACGTTTGAGATTTCTATAAACATTTCCAACATAAATTACAGACGTTTTCCAGTATCATTTTCAATTCTTATTTATCATTCTTCAGGTCTATAACTTACACTTACCCTTGATATTAAAGTCTGAGACTGGCAAGGAAAACTATAGTCTTGTTGACTGACCAGGAGATTTTTGAACGGTTCTGAAGAAATTTGGTAACGAACTCTTATCCTAGATTCATTTTCTAGTAAGCTATAAATCTGATAATAGTTGAGGTATTTTAATATTCTCACAATTTTAAGCATACGCAAAGTTTTCAAGAACCTACAGATATTGGAATTTATATCCGTTATGCTTTTGGCGCAGTGTGCATTTCATTGAAGCACGTCATGTCTGTTTTCTTATATCATGTTATATCAGGGTTGAAAAAGATCTAGGTGAAAGCAAAGTCTTCAAAGGACATCCATTCTACTACTTCTCTTACAAAAAGGCAGCAGGTTATTTAGGAAAAGGGGAGTACAATTTTAGATGTTCTTTTGACCAGAAGAATAAAGAACATGACGTCGATGGAAAACTGAAAGTCTTTTCTGGAATGATGAAAGTTGAATCACTAATGCCGTCAGAAATCGAGTTCGGAAGACCTACCAGGATTTTGGTAAAGGTATGAAAAGGAAAGGCTCGTATCTCTTGTAGTTGAATGTTAGCAATTTAAATTCTAAAGCTAATTCGTATTAAATCAACTTGCAAGCGTTTAGTTAACAGATTTGCTTATACACAGCCGATCCGAAAGGATTCGATCGGAGAGTTATATCCTCTGACCTAAGAAGAGACAACACGATTTAACAAAATATTCCTTTGCTTTATGAACAAAACTACTGTAACATTTTTCAATCCACTCCTCCCCACGACTGTGGGGGTCCATTTCGTATTTGTGACATCAAATATCAAACAGGTTAGGTGAAAATAACGTTTTGGAATACACATTCTACGAACCCTACCATGCATTTCCATAGGTGCAACTGGAATTACCACACCGATGAAACTTTTAGATAAGGAGACGGGTGTGTAGAAGTTACACTGCTATATCCAATCACAATAACTGTGAATAGTTGTTACTTAGGTTTGAAACTTAGCATGTTTCTTCATTGGTCTATTAGCTCCAGAACGTCTAGATTTGGGGGGGGGAGTGGGGGAGTGGAGGTAAAGATGTGACAACAAAGCCGGCAGTTGATAAGTATAAATACACTGTACGAAATCCATTCTTTGAATACCGCAGACCATCATAACTAAATGTAAGCTAAAGCTGTTAGGTTTAAGACTAAAAACTGTAAAACTGAGCGGAAAGAGCTCTTTTACATGAAATTAACTTGTATTGTGCCAAATAATGTTTTTATAATTTTTTTGTCCGTAGAAATTTGTGTAGTTTGTGGGTGACTCTCCATAGCGGTAAATTATGACGTTGTCTTTAGCAAATTTTGGACTGTTTCTTTTTTAGTTATAAAAAATTTGAGGAGAATTAAAAAAGTTTCAAAAAGATTAAGTTACGTAATGAAGAGACTTGGCGAAGGAAATTTTGTGCTTACTAGCGCCCCATCACCCCACCCCCTCTTGATAGGGTTACAATGGTACGTATCATGTCTACACGTAAATTTCTTTCTTTCTCAGGGATCTGGATTTCTGAATTCAAGGAATTTGATGTGTACAGTAAACAATAGAGTAATAGGACCGGCAATATACAAAAACGCAACTAATGTCTTCTGCACTGTGCGTGTTACACACAGACATCTGATGGAGGTATGGCTGGATGTACGACTAGAGCAAGGAAACAGGGACGTCATCAGGCCGACTGTCATGACAGGAAAGATATTGAAATTATACTGCGAGAAACCATATGTTAAAGAGGCAACATTTACTAATGGATTCAAATACGTAAAAGTTTTCGTAAACAAGCCATGGTTTCCTTTAAGAAATTTGGTATTATCCTGTAATAAGTTCTTCGACAAGGCAACGCTCACTAAATTTGGCAAATTTCCAAAATGTCACTATCACCAGAAAAATCCACGTCACATTCGCATCCGATTGGGATACGAAGCGACGATTTCCCCTTTCGAGAAGTTTGCCTTTAACACCGCTTTTATGAAGTGCAGAGAAAATCTTCCTGAGAAGCGCAGCCCAGCCGAGAAGGAATACATAATGCTTAAGAAACCCAAAATCAAAGTTGTTGCTCGGGTGACTGGACCTAAGCGACTAGGTAAGCATGCCGTTGTTTGACTCTACTATTTTCGTAAGCCGTTCTCCTCACGACATGTAGCGATCCATTGCACTCAGAGTGCTGTACACTACATGAATTAATGAACACACTGTTCGTTTTCATATTTGCTCTTGATCTCATAAATCGTGGAGTCGCTTAGTCGATGTATTTACTAGATGACTAACAAAAAGGAATTGGAAGGAATCATAATACGTTTGGTGCAGGAGGTGTCCAGATTAGTCCTCGTCAGCAAAGTATACGGTCATGTTTTTGTGAGCACATTTATATGCACCGATAGCTACTGTTTACGTCAATAAAATGTCTGTAAGAAAATGTAGCGAGTGGCCGTTTGGTCTGAAAGCGTGTTTTGAAACTCACCGACCCGCGTTTGATTCGAGCGCTGAGAAGCTTTAAGAATTTCTCTTTACGATAGTCACGGGGCCCACCCAGTCTATGTGAGGGAAATTGGGGAGACGGAAACTCAAGAAGCCTGTCGAATG
>JAAAKL020002833.1:0-24758 GCA_010016065.2 Carybdea cf. marsupialis auct. non (Linnaeus, 1758) | reverse complement strand
ATCATCATCATCATCATCATCATCATTACCATCATCATCATCATCATTACCATCATCATCATCATGATTGTAATCATTATCAGCAGTATCGTTGTAATCACCATCAGTTTCATTTCACGTTTATTGTCAATCTCATGGATATTACCATGATCATTGCCATCATCACTCGTGGTTGTCTCTATCCACTATCTCTCCAATAATTGTTACTTTACAATTCCCATCTTCTTCGTCTTTAGCTTGAACGAAATCGTCATGCTGTCATGAGATAGTAGCTTAATAGTTACCACTACCGTCACTCGATGCTATTGTTTATCAAAAGATTATTTATCCAAACCAGTACTTCCAAATCAATTTCTCTCCATGCGCCCACTGGGTCTATTTGTGTTAACTCGCCCTCCTGACTACTAAACTTTTACCAAAATCAAAGTTGCAGTATGTCTCGGTTGGTGCAACTCCGCTACAGAATCCATGATAAAGATGTTCTAAATTTAATCTCGGTCTGAAAAATTGTTGATGTATTTCGGATCAATGCTAACGTCATGATCATTGACTCGTAAATAATCGGTGACGAACAAGCTGTACCTAGACTTTAGCTACAAATCTATGTGAGATTAAAGCAAGAAAATTCAGTCGATATGAATTGCACTGGTAGGTGCTTCTCGACGCTCCCTCTTATGTTTCGAACTTTTCCTAGAGTGCAAAAATCGCTATTGGAGCACAAGCACCCCGTCAGAACCCTTTCATCAACTACCAGCATAACGAAACCTATCAATTTCCATGGTTTATTCCATTGGCCATTTATTTATCTTCAGGCCACCTAGAGAATGGCCGATGACACCAGTTGTAGAAAGATAGCTCAGACCCACATGTGGCGTTATTTTTATCGATTCATCAACTGTTTATGTTGCTTCGATAAAAGTCAAGGCGCCGAACATTACTTCCTCGCTTCCCGGTTATTTGGCGAGTAACATTTACAGCATCCATTCTTATCAGTAAACTACGTGTACTGAGTCATGAAGTGCATCCATGGTTTGCTCGCCACCCCTTTGTTGTCCAAGATAGAGTGCCTTTTATGAAACTCGAATTTCACTTCTGCTATGAGATAGATGTGTCGGCTATCCAAAATTGAAAGGAAGATTTTGTCGTCTAAGTTCCGTGAGATCAAAAGCAAAAAGCTGCACATTGCCGCCCGGAGTAGCTGTTAAACATGAATTGTATTTCCTGTGGATTGTCGTTATCCCTTTTTATCATCGATCCAAATTTATGTAACCCGTTGTTTACTGCAAAGCCTTAAATACTTTGGTGAAAATGACTTTGCTATCCATTTGCGATCTTAATTTCCAGTTTTGTATCATCAGTATCCTAACGTATTTTGTTCTTCAATGTCAATGGTCTCCTGAGTTCTCAATTGGTCAGGATAGTCAAGACAGTTGAAGAAAAGATGTCAATGAAGTAGAGGACACTATTTAGTTACAAACAACTACTTTTGCTGCAGTAACTACCTGACCTACACTTGACAAGTTGATGAATACTGATTATAACTGAAGCAATTTTTAGGCATGCCTCTGTTCCCGCAAGTAAACTTCCTAGAACTTGATAAAGTCTTTCGCAGCAAGAGCTTTAAATTAAATATTAAGATCATCATTCCATATATTTAGAGGGTTATAACAGCTAGCCATAAAAACCGGCACGTGTATAACATAAAAGTTTGTTTCCGTTTTATATAACGAATTGATCTTGTACCACTTTTTGTGTAAACACTTCGTTGTACGAAGCTAGGAACAATTAAGGTTCAGCAATGTCATTGTAACCTTAAACTACACTCAAAGAAATGAGCGGAGTAGAAAGGCTGTAAAAAGCAATAGGCGTTGATTGAAGCACTTTCCTCAGGGCTGTAAGACGTATCGACAAGGTAACATCTCGGTACAGAAGCTGGTCAATTTTTTGTTATAAAACAGTTTCCAGCTACTGCTAAGAACAATAGAACTGCAGCGCACTATCGTATGTACTGCATCTGTTATACTTAATATCTGGGCTGGTTTGATATTGCTGGAAAGACAAAAGAGAACTGAAAGACCACAAACTAAATTTGGGGCTTTTTACATCGTAGCAAATTTTTTCTCTCGTAGCATTCTCTCAGACGTTTTAAAATTTGCATAACTAAGGGCGTGGTAACCACTCTCTTGAAGGGCAATGGCATAGGTTTATCTTCTCTTCATTGAAAATCAGATTTGGTAATCACATAGATATATCGCATTTGATACCTTCCGCCACTTTTGACTGAGGATATGTTAATAACTTCGAATTTTTTAGTCCATTAAATTGTTTTTCCTGAGCAAATATAACACGGTATACTATAAAAGAAAAATATTTTCCAGGAGAGAGGAATTGAAATGATTAGATCGAAAAAATATTTGAGATATAGGAAAGTATGCGATGCCGATAGTGACTTTTCTATTTCTCTAGTATCACAACAATCTAAAAATAAAGTAAACTTAATACTGAGCCCTGATGTACACCATTGCCTATACGTAATATCAATGTCTGTCCGTTGTATAACTTCAGTAGTTTGATAGCAGCGGAGCATACTATTTATTCCGGAAATAAATTTGCGCTGTAGCATTAAATAATTGAATGACCATCTCTGTATCGAAATTAAAATATGTGTTATTTATTCTTGTTGATGGTGGTGGTCAGGAACGAATGTTTCCCTGCCTCAAAAGATTGGTAATTCATATAAAGTGACCTCAAAACTCCAATACGTTTGCTAGTGACACACTTGTTCGTTATTTGTATTGCAAATCTGAGCTTGTATAGGATATAGTCGCTGTTATGTGCACAATTTCCTGCGAAGAATTCATTCTCACAAGAGAGAAATGTGCCTTAAATATATGCCAACCATGTTATCCTTCACGTCTCCTGCCGTTGTGCCAAGCTGCAAGTCTAGAGGAGCGCATGAGGTAGCTAAAACTGCTATTAATCATGTGTAAGCTTCGAGTAGGCCGGAAATTGTTATGCGTAAGTTTAGATTGGATGGGCCTCCATTTCCATTTTACGATGCTGTAGACAGGTCTCATATTTGTGGCCTTTTTATCCGTTCTTCTTAAACAAATCTAACGGATTATTTGAAAAATGTATGGTGTTTCAATTAGTGATGTCCCATAAATTGAAAATTAGGTTAATATCACATATCAAAGTACTTGAGCAAGAGCTCAATACACAGCAAATCGCAATAACAGAGGTGGCACCAGTAGCAGTACAATATGTTCATGAGGTAGAAGCCTGGCACGGGGGTGCTTTACATTGCTATCTTGGGTGCCCTCTTTGATAAAAAAATGCAATTACCATTGATTTCTAGCATTGGTTGAAAGTAGCTTTCTATGAAGAACAAAAGTTGCTTTTCATATTCACCTAGCCTAGTTTACGTGTTGACTACGACATCCTCAGTACAGCTACAGCAGTTTTTTATATGAAGTTGTTAATATTTCTGTATATTACCTATCATAGAATACCCCTAACTAGTTACTCCATCCAGAGAAGTACTCCTGAAATCACTAGTGATAACTCGAATTGTGTCGAATTGTTTATAACAACTGTTAGAAAATACTGCCGCTGTATGCAGTTGCCACAACATAACGAATGACCGTTGGGTGTAAGAAACGCTTATGATCACGTTCCTTACGCAGAATAAATAAAAATGGTAATTCTATGTTTAGCGTTCCGATCCAAAACATATCCAGACATATTCTATGAAACTGACTAACAGTTAAGTTAAAGTTTAATTTATATACTTCTATATAACACTGGATGTGGATATTACTTCAACAGACACCAAAACGTTAACACTACCATTTTCAAGATTGTAGCTATGTCTTATTCACTATTAATCAGCGAGAACATTCTCAATAGAAAGAACCACTCGTTGCAAAGAACATGTGCAAGATGAAGACCCATCTCCACATATAATAATGTCGCGTTCCAACAATAATCTTTCGGTTGTAGGCCATACTTAAGTTAAGTTTACTCGATAACACTGCAGGTAACATAAAACAAGTTCAACGATCTGATATTGGACTACTTCTTTTCGAACTAGTCTTGCAGGCTAGGCACCCAAACCTTCAATCCTCCAGACAATTTCTACAATTTTTCAGGTTAAGTCTATCGATGTATTTTTATCTCACAAAATATCTCCTACATACGATCGTACTTTGTAACGACTTGTTTTAAGTAATGCTAAACCAGCTGAGTGGAGTTTAATGGATGAAACTAGGATTTTTGTACTAACTAGTAGATCAGTGCCATTTGTTACTTTAATGATTGTGAATTATTATTGTAATGATTGTTTGGCATGATGCTAAAATTGGTGACCGGAACGTGATTCTGGAGAAACTTTTTTTCTTTTAAGCTTGATAACCACCAAGCGATACATATATCCCGCGACTCAGTTCTACCTTAAAAGTTGAGCAAAACCCTTTGATGTGATGGTCTCATTCAAAAATGTCAACTTTAATGGCCACATAGTACAATATCTAAGATAGATGATATTCCAAATAGCAGAAGTAAAGTCGTTTATAGACAAAGAACAAATTGCCTTAAAGTAAGTAGAAATTTAAGGTAGAAACTTTAGGTAAACTTCATTTATATGAAATTCAAAGTAATTTAGTCAGTAACAGGCCATTGTCAATGAGAATGGCGATTCTTGTTGCAATTGTTAGCAAAAATCAGGTATCAACACAGACATCAGATTTGAGTCTGTGAGGAGTAATCTGTTCTTAAGCTGTTAACTTTAATGATGGAGAAATCCTGCTCACAAACGTCAGCTGATATAAGAAGCACAAAGATCCTTTTTGCTGATTTTTAAACTGTTCTGGGTAAAGACACCGTTGCCTGATCCTTTTCTGCTCACTTCATTTTTGAATTGTATTTGCACCTAACGCAAAATCACAACCCCATTCTTCACTCTCTATTTCCTCTGCAAAGTCAGAAGCGTAATCCGAGGTTCAAGGAGGTAGTAGACGGTGTTGGACACCGCACCACAAAAACTCCTCCACCAAACGGAAAGAGTTTTATCCAACTTTTAATGCACACATAATCATATCCGTGTGGCATAACGGTCCCTACACAGTCATCCAAGGCCCTACACCAGGTTAACACGGCCCTGTAAGAGCGATGTCTTCCCCGTCTTCCCACATCATCTTTGGGACTTTTTCTCGCTTAACCAGCGGATATTTGTATGGACAGCACATCACTAGCAACCCTGTATGTAGCCCGGGAAAATTTTAAATTTGATGTGTTTGAGTTCGTATGCTCTTATCAATCCACTACTTACACCACAGGGTCAAACAGCATACTGTGTAATTATTAATATTCTGTCCATCCGTCTGTCTAGAAGCTTAGGCAACTGTGCCCCCTTGCTCTCGCTACGTTCCTTCTTCTCCGCCCCTCTCTGTCCATTTTCTGTCTTTCTGCGGTTAGTAGAGGTAAGCCAGTGTCCTTCTTGATCTGGTCTGTCCATCTCAGTGGAGGTCTGCCTCTTGGTCGTTTACAGGTGAAGTCTCCTTAATATGACTTGAATAGGGCGCTATCAGTCGGTTTTCTATTCATATGACCAAAGTAGCGTACTCTGCGTTCTTGTACGTTGTCCATAATAGTTTTTGTGACACTCAGAATGTTCCTTATGCTTGCATTACTTACTCTTTGGATGTGAGATATTCCAAAAATTGTTCTCAAACAACGCATTTCGAAAGGCAAGAACAGGTTCTACTCTCTTTCACGTATTGACCACTTTTCTGAAGCATGTATTGCAATTGGCATAACCAATGCTTCGTAAAGCTGTATTTTCAGTTGCAGCCTGATTCCTTTATTCTACCAAATCGGGCTTTATTTTCATGTCCCACTTTCGACATGCGTTTTCTAGATCTTCAGTGCATAGCTTGTGCTTGTCGAAGATAGCAGATGTAAACATCAGTTTCCTCTGACAAATATACCTTTGTCGCATTCTTTTGTAAAGATAAGCTTCCTCAAACAAATATAACTTTGTCGCATTCTTTTGTAAAGATCAGTTTCCCAAGACAAAATTTGCTGCAACTTCAAACCGCTTTATCAGATACATTACCCTCTTTTTCAGGTTATTTTTGTAACAAATTGCAACAAAAATTTGGCGTGTTTGGTGCTGACAATTGAAGTTGTATTCACGTACAAAGCTGAAGTATGAGAGAGTGGTGAAACCCTTAAATTGTCATCATCTTTTGAATTGCATCTCCTCACTATCTCTGAGCTCTTCTTTTTTCGGTTGTCTGCTCCTTTGGAAGATATTACCACCCGAAACAAACCCCTCATTATGCGAAACTGGCCTTTTGGTTAATTGAATTTCTTGAATTGGACACAAGTGTTTCATAACAATAACAGACTGAACTCCAAAATCGGTAAAGAAAAACCTTTCACTCTGCTGCTGATAAAGAACCCGAAGACGTCTGTCTTTATTATCCAACATGTTACTATTATTATCGGGTAAATCTACATCATATGAAAAATTAGTGTGCAGATCTGTTGAAGGCTCATTTAAAACACAAAAACGTTGCAGCGGTTTTAAAGATGTCTACCAAAGCAAAAAATAAATAAACGGTGCCCAAGCTTTGAGTGACAATGAAAGCTAGTATGAATTGACAATGATTTCGTGGAGGTATAGTTGATTGCGTAATTGTCGTTGTGTGATAAAGTTGTGATCATGTGATACGGTCACATGGTTGGGCAGTCTACAATCGATGTGCTTATACTTAACACACTCCAATTTATATTCGATATGACGATGAAACTACATTTCAAGCAGGCGAACGACACCAGGTCTGTTACATTCTCTCGGTTTCCCCCTCCATTCAGAACTTAGGTCTTTTACGTGACTTTGATGGATGACATAAAAACCTTCATTGAACCGCATAGTTTGCCTAGAGCTGACAATGAACCAGTGTCCTCTAGCTCTCTCTAGGCTGCGTATGTGATCATTACAATACGAATATTTAAATAACAACAGCTTGTTTAGCAGGTGGGTTACACAACCATCATGCTCTACATGTCAGTGATAGTCGCATAGCAACAACAATGGGAAATGATGGCAGTCAAGCAGATGCAAGAGGATAAATTGTCATGGGATAACTTTTGATTCTATGTCCGCTTAATCAGTAGCGGTCCAGAAACAAAATTTTGTCACTTCTTAGAAAACAAAGCTGGGTGATCGCGGCTTTTATCACGCTTGAGTAGAAGTAATCCTAGTGGTCATGGGGCTGATGAGCTCATCTAATGGATGCTTGGAATTATGCCGAATATATCCTATATTGTTATCCTAAATGGTCAGCTCTTAGTCTGTTTGACGTCATTTAATCTGTACACACCCTATCGACGATGTCATTAGCACCGATTACATGATTTTGGGGGGGATTAATGGTCTTTACTACTCCGTCTGATGGTTGATACTAAGAACTGCATTAATCTACTTTCAGCAAATCAAGAGTGTGATTTGTAGCTGGAGCAGAATGCCTTTGTTGACTTTACCCTGACTATTATGCAAAAAGGTAATAACATGTTTACTTATGTATGTTTTACGCAGAGATCTAAATGGGAACCCAAAAGAACCGTTTTTTGCATTTCCTATACATAAGTTCTTATTTTGGATACTTATTTCATCTGACATCTAATCGCTTATCAATATTCCCTTGTAAGAAATTCATTACAACCGCCTTATTTAAAGTTACTTTCCTTTTCTGGACTAACAGGCAAAATCCTTGTCGAATTGTTATGCATTTTTGAGCAGCAAACTCTTTTACCTCCTTGTATTTATGTGCGCATCTCCCTAGTGTAAGAGTCGACAGGCCAGTCTCTTACCATATTTTATACACCCATCTTGTTAGTGATCGTCCTTAGAGTGTCCTTCCATGGAATTTATCTTTTTAGAAAAGAGTCGTAAACACTTTTCCCCACTCCTAGCAGCATGCATAAACAATGTTCTGGATCAAAAAATGACACATAGACTGATGTTCAAAATAAAAAACATTAGAGAAGAAATCAGGCAAAGTGAAAAAGTAGCACTAAATTGTGTAAAGCATTATCGGTAACTTATGTTTCGACCGGCCAAGCCAGAGTACAAATTTAACACGTCTTCCCTGACTTTATACTCTGAGGAAGACTGGCTTGACCGGTCGAAATTTAAGTCATCAATAATAATTAACACAATTTACTGCTACGTTCCCGTTAAGCCTGATTTCTTGTCTAATGCATGCATGAAGGCCTTTTCCGATAATGTTTTTACTGCTGCCATCACATCCGTATTCATACCCGACATTTTTTCAAAATTTTGTCTCTGGCTCTTGTGTATAACATAGTAAGTTGCGGTTTCACCTCCATTTGGGATGCCACTTTAGCTCTAAACGTTATTTTAAATCAAACAATAGCATAAGAAACAAGTGAAACGCGACGCCCCACTTTTTGGGATGTTTCTGGGACTACTGGCCTAAGACAGCCAAAATCATTCACTTCGTCAACGCTTTCCCCATCAATTGTAATGTCTTCATATGACTCAATCATACCTTTCTGAGTTTACCATCAGTACCTACTCGTTCAGGTTTTTATTTGACATTTTTAGATTGCTGGATTGGAGAGAGCGTTGGCTGTAGAGAGTACTGTCATCAGCGTATCTTCCGCCTGTCTAAGTTTATCGTTGTGCATGCATGTATACCTGGTAGTTCAATTAAAACAAATTTAAGAAATACTTAAGATAAAGTTTTAAGAACATACAGCCTTCTTCAATGTCAGCTTCAATTTTGAGCCGCTGTGTTAAATTGACGTTAACGCTACATTTTGTATTCTTATACATACATTCCAGCATAATGACGATGTTTCTACTAACACCCATTTCCGTAAGCATTTACAACATATCTTTTCTATAAATGGTATTAAATTCTGAGATTGAGTTTAAAATTTATTCCCTTCTCAATAATCTGCTTAATGATGAAACTTGCATTCACTTTACCGTAAGATTGATTGTGGGGGCAATGAGTTCACTTGGTTTTCAATGTGTGCTTTTCGTAGTGTCGATATCTGTTTGGTTCACTGTGTTTTGTTCTACTCCTGCCTTTCGGTGTTAACAATCTCTTCTTGAGCTTACCTTCCAGTGTTTTGACCTTTTAATCCCATATAGACGGGGTGCTGTTATGCTTACAACTCTATCCCCCTTATCATACCTCAAAAAAGAGTTCGTCAACCTTTTAAAACCTTTTCTGATCTCTCCTCAAGTTTAGTCAGCAGTATTTTAGACTTTGCGACTCTCAAGTGTTTCGTCAATGGATTTTTGAGTGGTGTTTAAGTGCACGTCATTGTCTTGATGTACTATGACGTTATCATGTCCAATTTCAAAATTAAACTTTTGCGTGGCTAATAAATGAATTAACCTTCAAGTTGTCTTGCCCCAGTGAAAATAACATTAGTTATTAGGAAGTTATTAATATTGATATAGCTGTAGACACACAGGCCTCCCCCTATGTCCTGGGAATCTCAAAATAACCCAGTCTAGAAAGGATTAAACAGATTATGGCTATCATGTATTTTAGGTAAGCCTCTTCTATGTCCTTAGGGTTATAATTGATATCTCTTTTTAACCGTTTTACCTTTGTCCTAAACATATTTGCCACGTGTTACATCAATCTTCCTACTTGTTGCTGTTGTTTGTTGCAAGCATTCTTGTTCTTTTGCAAGTAGTAAATATAGGATTAGCTTAATTTTATGCTTTTCCTACGGATACCGCCCTATCAACTCTTGAATTTCAATTTAGTAAAAGGGATGCTACCATATACTCTTAATAATGTCATTCATCTTAAACAAAACGCAAAGAGCCCATGTTGCAGAGTTGTTTCTCAGTATCCGAAGCATAGTTATAGGTCAGCCATTAAAAGTCTGTAGAGGAGATTGAATAATGAAATGAATTGTTCGATAGAATAACTTCTACCAATACGGGAAGTATTCAATGATATATTTTAACATTTATACTATAGCATTTTTAATATAAAGCATCCCTAGTAGGTGTAAGGACGAGTTCTAAATTGGACAAAGGACATCTCAAACTATATATTTATTTGGTATGCTATGCATGTAATACGTTATGTTTACCATATGGAAGTGCTATAAAAATTAAAGAAAGTACACAAAACTCATTAAACGTGAGATTTTTTAGCTTCTAACCTTAAGGGGAGGGTCCTATGCATCCCCCCAACAACTCTGTTACAACTATCCTATTTCTAATCCAACTCTGGTCAGACTCGAAAGAAGTAAAACTTCAGCTCCTCTGCTATCAAATAGGCCAGAAAAAGGGAAATGGAGGCAAGTTTCAAAGTCCTCTCTGCATCAAGTTGTTATTAGATGATATTTAAGAAAATTCACAACCTATCAGTCTAAAAGATATTATCAACCTTTCATATTTTACAATGGCTTACGTTAGAGGGAGGAGCTAACAAGTTGAGTAGAGATTAAGTCCCAAATTTTGATAGTAGAAAATACGCAAAAAGTGCCATTAGGAACACGAAGACTCACTTCGACAAGGCTCTTTTTTTCTCTGCCATATTTTATGTTGGCTTGGTCTTTATATGATATAATTACATATAATTCAGCGTTACATTCTGTGTTGAGGGATGACAGTCACACTCTTTTAAGTCTCTGCTCTGCAAGGGGAAGAGGAAATACGGCCCCCTCGGAGCCCTTTTTTCTGACCACACAGTACATCTGGGTTGGTGGTAGGTAATGCTTGTTGCATCGTTCTACAACCGACGTCAGATTGACAAATAAAAATCCCTGCTCGTAGGCTCAATAGGGGCTCTCAGATCCCTTTGATAGTTTCTGATTTTAGTCCTGCAGGATGATATGTCATCCTTCGTACCAACAATGTTGTTGGAGTATGCTCTCTAGACGCAGATTACTCGTCCATGCTGCAGGTAGCACTGGATTACAATGCTACCAGTAGCAGACGCAATGCCTAAGCTAATATAGATACCGAATACCAGCTGGTCCCATTAATAAGGCTGACAGTAGGTTTTGTATCCCTGAAGAGTCAAACTCGATTTTTCAAAAGCTATGAATTTTAAAGGAGAATCTTTAATGGCACATTATTTAGTTCTGGAAAAATCTCAGCCTTGTTTTTCGCTTGTAGGCGAGTTAGTTACAAACAACACACACTAAATGTTATGATTTCGGTCTTCTAAATCGTTTACCGCAATCCTACCTCAATTTTTCCCTCAGTTTCATACAAAGTCAAAAACGATGAAAATTTGTTGTGTCATTGATTTTAAAAGAAACCAATTAGCGACTTATCGCTCAGTCTGGCTAGACTGCGCACATTGTAGCTCTTTAGTAACGCATGTTCTATCATAAAATAGTGCCTTACCCTTCCCATAATATTTAACGTGTATCCTGTCAGATATTCCTTATGGATACCATCGGACTGCCTCTCAGTGTCGTCCCCAAATGACACTTTTTCTAGTTATTGGACAGAAAGAACAAGGTTTCCAAAGGTTCACATTTTGTCATATGTGTGATGTTCAAAAAATCCTATCAACTTAAACTCCTTTTCAGTTCTTATTTGTAGTCATGATGAGCTCCTTGATGTTAATTACTGCGTAGAATAGACGAAGTGCTATTTTATTTCATGTGGATCTTTGAAAAGCATCTGAAACCCTGACGGTCATAAGTTTCACAAAAATACAGAGTTAGCTTGTATGCTTCGAACGTTCGAGAACTGATGTTTATCTTTGATACAATGAATTTAAGATGATCATGAAAACTTGTATCTTTATCTACTTAAATAATACGACGCATCTCAACATCAGATTGCAGAAAAATTTTAGTTCACATCTTTTTCTCCGACGTGATTATAGATTTTGTAACCCGTTTTAATTTGTGTTACTGAAAAAGCATATAGAAGATGCGTCTGTTAGAAAGAGAGACGCACAGACAACTGCTCTTCTGTGGTCCCTAAGCACAGACTGTGTTTAGCAACAGCAGTTTCTATTTCATGTACTTGTTTCACAGATGTTGGTAATGTAACCCTTGGGTATCGCTGTACAGTTAATATACTAACCAGGTTTTACCCCCTCCCTCTCATCTACAGGGAAACGAACATAGAAATACCAAACAGGAATTTGTAAAGGTTTTAGTCTTTGTCAGCCGGCTTTAGTTCCTTCGTCTGATGAGATATTTCAGAAGCATTAACCTGAAAATGAATTGACTGATAATAATATTCTTATTCTGTCAGGTCTCTCACAAAATGCACTATGCAATTGAAATAGTCGGACACAGAGGAGTCTCCGCTCTACCTATATAAAAGCATCTCTCTTCCGTACCAGAGGGATTCCCTTAGAGACTGGCCTTAAATTGCTCAGCGAGGTAGCTATGTGAGCATGGCCCTCGTTACCGACAGAGGAAAGCATGTGGAGTAAGACTGCCTCATCGTCATAATAATAATCATCATCATCATCATCAATGGGAGCGGCATCACCATCATAATCATCTTCGTCATTATCATCATCATCATCATCATCACCATAATTCTTGTCACCATTCTCATCACCATGATCCGAGCAGGAGCAATAGTTATCCCTTCAACGCATTTTGGCAATTTAGATGACGCCTTTTAGATTCAGATTATCACCTCAATATTGCTTACTTCATTAGTTCCTGGTTAAAACCGTTTGGCTGAAATAATGCTTACCTATATCTTGGGCAACTGTAAAGTGGTTTTGGTACAAAAAGCAAAGGCTGTATTGAGTAACACATTCTTGTTGTTATTACCTCTCGCCACACACTGGTTACAGAATGTCGCCTGGCGATATCGAGTTCAAGATGGAGATAAATAAACGAGGAAATCATCATTATCATCATGTTCCATAGCCATGCGGCTATAGGTGCACGTTGACTGAATCTATCAGATTCTTCCATCTTCGAAATACTTGGATTATAATCTGATAACGGCGAGAAGAACCTTTTCTTTGTTTACTTGACTTCACTGGCACATTTTCTTGAGACCAGCGTCGCATTATACATAAGTTAAGGATAAGTTATAACCGACGTCAGCCAGTGAGGAGGGGCACCTGGGATTTTTGACAAACTTGAACAAAAATCTAGCATATGAGCTCCAAAAGCTCATTACAGCGAGACGTTAAAATGAGGAAATCAAGCAATACTACCATGATTATATAGTGCTGCTCTGACGAGCTTTACAGGATTATTCCCTCTTCGCGGAGCTAAGAAGCATAGTAATCGATTTCAAGATCTTTTTGTTTGTGGCAGCTGCATAAATATCACCTTTATGTAGAATTGAGTGCTACTTCTGCAGACAATTTAAACATGTGCTAAGATAAAATTAGCATGCGAAACTTAGTAAATACACTTTTTACTTTCAATGGGCTGTGGACAGCATAATGGGCCTTCTACGGTCAAGTCACATGGCACGGACAGGCAGGCCTCCAACATGGCGTAGGGCTGGATGCGATGTCCGCCGATGGGGTCTCAGGAGCTAATGTGGCGACCAGAGAAAAGTGAACTACGTTATCACCACTGATCTCTGAAAAACACTGAACTGAGTATCTTTCGTCTCAACGTGAGGTCAGTCGTTAGACGCCATTTCAATGCCCATCGAACAAAGCTTATAGATAATGTTACGTAACATGGCGGACCTTCTCGCGCTACTTTAAGTAATGGGGGCCAATACAAGTGACTACACTTTTTTGCAGTTGGAAACCATAAGAAGCTCGAACCAGTCTTCTTCAGTGCTTATCACCGAGTCACCATTCCTCAATTGGTAGAGCAGCACGCCACGAATGCCTGGGTCCCGGGTTCCAATCCCGGTAGTGACATTTTAACTTTTCTCTTGTATCTCTTCAAACCTGATATTGTCCAATTCTCTCTTCTCTACAACATATTTTAATTATTTGTTCAACTTTATGCCAAAGAATGTTTCAACCATCAAATATTGTATTTAAAACGTTTGAATTGCATGATAAATGCAGTACTTTAGGTTTATACAATGAGAAGAGAAGTTCAATTGTTCTTGTTATCACCTTCCAGCAGTAGTCCTACTTGCTTTGCTATTGTATTATTGTAGTATGAGTTACTGAAGAGCTCTAACTGATGCCTGGAAATGATCTCTCCGGAAAAATTTTCCATCATATCATTGCATCCCTTAATATCGACTGAACATGAAATGCTTCTGCACGGGGATTTTATTAACAACCAAAATTTTTTTCGTTATATTTCTGGTGCAAACTGTCGGACAGAAGCAAATATAATGAATTTTGGCTTGGAACGAGAAGCATGGAAAAGATGTCTTTCATAATAGCCTTGAAGTGACTGAGTTCTGAAAAAAACTAAAGCCATCGGGGCTCCAGCCCGTAAATCATGCATTTGCGGCGTCTGCTCTACCAACTGACCTAGTTGACCTTTTATTCCTAAAAAATTCCCGAAAGCTGCCCGAAAACACCACTTCATGCGCTATATCAAATGTTTAAAGAAATAGAAAGTATCAGATGAATCTGTGAGTGACACAATGATACAAATCTATGAAGTTGAAAAGGGGGTACGGGGAGGGGTCCCAAAAGCTATAAAATTGGTTGGTACCAACTGTGAATGATACACAAGGTTAATATAGTCTTTAAGAAAAGCAACAACATCAATCTAAGTAAGTAATGAAAACAAGAAGGATTTTATATGAACAAAATTACAGAACTGTATTTCAAACATATTTCAGAACAAAGAGAAGATAAAAACACCTACTAACAATCCGAGACATTGCTCATCACAAACCTACTATAATAACTACACATTCCATATAAAAATACTCTACATTTTTACAAAAACCATCTAGAACATTCAAGCTAAACCTATCACTATTTCAAAACTATTGGCAAATACAACCGATGCCCATTGATAATAGCTTTCAATTTTGTAAACTGATAACGACAATGGATATGCTGTAAAATACAGTACCTGCTACATAATTCTGTCTCCAAGCTAAATGTATCTAAGATACTCACATTAAAAATATCATAATAAATTTAATATCAGGCATACTTAGAAATCAGATGGTTGTGGCATAAAGAGAGATACGGCAAGGGTTTGTAGATTGAAATTTTCTAAGTGAAGTAATACTGAAAGTCTAATTCATGGCTTGTAAAAGATGAAAAGGATGACATTGGAAGATTCTGGGGCTGACAGTAAAATTCATCCAATAAGTAGAAGTGGTGCAGCAACTGAAGGCATTGGAAATCCAGAACTAACAGATACCAATAGGGGTTCCCCAAAATACCATCAGAACTGCCAAGAGGCAGTACACTGCACCTACATGTATAAATACATGTAAGCTCACCACTCCTAAAATAAAATCACCTGCCACATTTTACACCTTGCAAGTCTACTTAGCATCCCGTACAATTATGCTTGCCTGGCATCATTATCTTTGTATCCTTATTATCTAAAAATTATTGACTCTATCTCCTAACAAAAGAAATCTTGAAGATAAGATGTATCAAGGAGGCTGGTGATTGCTTTTCACAGATTGCTTTGCTTGAAAAATCCACTGGAATATAGCATGCCTTCCGAACTTAAGTGAATTCACAGCCATGAGCACTGTTGTCATTTACAAAATAAAACAGCCAATTTCAGAAGTATTGAAAGAAACACAAATCATATTATATATTGAAGTCCCTATGCGATGTACATTACCTATTTTTGACTTACTTTCCCTTCTAATAAAGCACAAAAACGGTTTAGGCCTGAAAGTATATCAAATGTAATATGGGATCTTCTGGCTGATGTTCAACATTTTTGGCAGATCATAATCAAGCCTTTGCATGAGGCATTCTTCTTTGTGTCCAGTAGTGGAAACCATTTTAGGCAAGGATAAGATTGGCCAAGAACTTCTTGGAACAGTTCCATTTTCAAAAATAACTCATAAGAAAATGAAAGTACCTGATAATTTGGGTCTGCAACCAGAATAGTCTTGCACTTCCTATTGGTTGGTACTGGAGCACTTTGTAATCAAAGTTCGGGGAAAATGAAGAGTATGTTGGCTATTAACTAAGTATGCCTTAAGTCACAGTAAGTCACAAATTTTCAATGCTCTCTTTTCTCTTATCATGTTACAACCTATGGTTACCCGTCTACACAAACTCAGAGAAAAGATGCTCCAACATGTGCTAAGAAACAACATAAGATTTGGTCCCTTACAACAACACCCCAACTCAAATATGTCTCTCTATCCAAATTGCACTACAGATAATGTGGTTGGTGCAACAATTAACTTCTTATATGCAGTGAGTCCACATTCACCCAACATAATCATACAAATCTGGTCCAAGTAGAACAGGGAGGCTTTTCATTTATATTTCAGCAAAATTTCCACAAAGAATGTGTTTCAATAACTTTAAGACAAATATGATCTCTCGTCTATTTGAAGCATCTGTAGATAAACCCACTCCTAGTCCTCACCATAGACAATATTATTACACCCATTTGAACTTTTGTTAAGGGGAAACCGAGGTACACAAAGATACACATGATACATAATGACTCATTATGTAACACAAGCCCTAAATATGGCATAAAAGGCCACTACTAACTTCAATTGGAGCATAAAACCCATACTTGGCCTGAACAAAATTGAACAGAAATTGAATTAAAAGTTGGTCCCTGGCAGTCTCTTTAAGAGGCACGTGACTACCAGTAGGTCTGATTTTGAAACTACCCTTGATAAACCCAAAAAACAGCCCAAAAGTACACATTTAAAACAGGGTAGTTGGGACATAAAAAGACTGGCCTTTAATTTTGACTACCAGGCAGTGGAGCCACTTGCCCTCCTCCTTCAAAGGATATGGTAACATCAGTCTACTACAAACAAATGCTCAGAGTGTAGAATTTGTTGAAGAAAAGAGATTTTCCCTGCAGATTTTCGCATGGCCTATTTTGTAGACTTAAATCCAATAAAGTATTTGGATGCCAGGATGTACCAAAATTCTGGCTAAAAATGTATTGCTATGCAGACAGGCTCTTCTTATCCTTACATACCCACATCATACATAATCCTACAGTCACTACCATATCTGAGAGTAACTCAAAGAGAAACTCTTTACAACCAAAGTATGGCTCTCATTACACTGATATGAAAAGATATACAACTAGAAAAAAGGATGATGGATAAAGCAGAAGCATATTAATAGAAGTGAATATACCAGATATGTGGGTACATATAACAATGCAAATTTAAATATGTCTTAAATAAGAGCTCTTTATTTGATGGTTTCATTGCACACATAAGCCTAAAATAGGTCCTACTTGGTAATACACTTAGAACACTAGCACAGAGGAACTACACAGAATACTGCAAGGTTACCAAGAAACAAACAGGTTGATGAAGCATTGTAGTTTGAGAAAAAGTATCTACCACTCTGGCTTGATAATAATTCAGCCCTAACTTACATGTGATAGTAATTCTAGTAGTAAGTCTTTCTAAGCATCATACAATACATTAGACAACCTTACCATTTGGCATTGGCTTGTACCAATATTTTATAGTCCAAAAAATATCAAATTTTGTCTTGAAATTTAATGTCTGAAAATTTTTGTAACTGAACCTTTTGGTATAATCAGTGCTTATGTATATAATGTTCATACAGTCACCATAAGTTCTCTTGCCACACTACAGCAGCTAGCAAAATAGAGTATGTGAGGTCTCACTCCAGACTTGACACAATTCAAGTATTTGTATAAATATTTAAGGCTTCAAGTATATTCTATTCATGAGTATATGCCAAATGATCTCATAAAATTATATTTTTTCAACTCCTTACATATCTTAACTCCACTGCATAACAGAATAAGCTGTTTGGATTTCTCTGGAATTCAAAACCATATTACTTTGTACTCATCAAAGAATTTAGTTAAGCTACGAATTAGAATGGCATTCTTATCATGAATCAAAATTTACTACATATTAAATAATCCCTTTCTCTGAGACATAATCTGAATAAACATATAGTTCAACTTCACATTAAATGATAAGTCAGTGTACACTTAAATATGAGGGCTGCCTCTACTGAGTCATAGTTAATATGATATGCATCCCAAGAACTTCTATATATTCAGCTTATCTATGACTAATCCACTCTTCCAACCATATGCATGCAACATATAATAAAAAGCCAAATATATCAAATTGAGGGGGCTTATGATTGAGCACTTTACATATTACTGTTCCAAGCATGTGTGGGCAAAAAACCAGCTTTCCCCCTATCAATTTTCATTGCCAAGTACAATACTTTAGTATAATACCAAAATAGATTCTTGCTTAGTTCTAGCAATAACAACTGAAACTGATGAATTTTGACCTATTCTGATGTTTTACATTACATCATAGAGATGTATTTTTGGATCAAAATGTGTTGCAATGGTAAAATTGCATGAGGAGCAATTCACGTAAATTCATCTTCCTATCTTAATTCATCTTATGAAGTAAATCCTATTTAAGAACTCAAGTAATTGGACTCTTTACTGACACACAGAACCTTTCACTTTGTAGAAGTCAAATGTGTCAGTGTGTATATATAGTAAAACAATGAGCATTAAACATTACATTTCACCATTCTTGAAAGTGCAACTTAGCACAAAAAGGTTGCATAACTACGATCAAATGAAAATTAAAACTAAAGGTGGTTAAAGCTTAAAAAAGCTAATCTTTCTATCCTTCCTTGGTATTTTGTTGTTTGAGCTTCTGTCTTCCTCAAGAAGTAATCTCATAACTCTTCTTTTTGGTAAAGGACCATCTTCATGGTCCATCAACTGTTCTATTGTCATTTCATCTTTCTTCTCTGGTACAATTGGCTTGATTGAGATATCTCTAACAGCTCGAAATTGACCACAGTTATTTAGGTGCTCATTTTCAAGCCTAAAGAAGTTCCAAACAAATCTTCTGAACACCTCACATGCAGCAACAAACAGAACAAATAATTCACTATTTATCAGTCCAGCTTCTCCAACTGAAACAGTCAGTGTCCATAGAAAACGAAATATAAGATCTGCAATAGCAGCTAAGTAGTAATAGGCTTTGCTGTCATAAACAATCTGTTCCCGAAGAAGAAAATTCTCTCCCCAGTTTTTGTCCAGTAAACCCCAATCCATACGAATATCCCAAAATAATGTATAACAAGTCCCAATTAACAAAGAAACAATCCAAATGTAGAAGAGGGCACCACTTTGGCTTTTCCCAGTCTTTGCTTTCTCAATAGCTGCAAATGTTGAAACAGTTGTGACCAGGATTGAGGTGGAATATTTACCTGCATTTACTAAATGGGGCCAGGCATGACGAGTGTCCTTGTATCTCCTAAGACACTGTGCCAATCGGAACCATGCTGGGAGTATTGCAACGATAGGTCTTATCCCAATTTCGGGATTCGTACATGTTCTGTTTTCCTCTTTTGTGTACCAATCATAGGAATAAAAACAAACGAGGTACTGGAAATCCAGCATAGGTACAACAAGGCTGTTCAATTGATCGGCAAGCCAGAAGTCAGCGAAACGAACTGGGTGAAAGGGTGCGGTAAAGATTCTAAACAGAACTTTTAGTAGCCAGTAACGTGCACTATGATGGAATGTCTTCGTAGGATTGAGTAAAAATGCTAACAAAAAACACGTTAACGCTAGAGGGTGTGCAAAAGCTGGAAAGTTGAAGTCTGCGCTAAAGAGAAAACCAAGTGCACTCAAACACCACAAAGCACCACAAAACGACGCAAGTTTCAGTAGGTCGATGTAAGATAGATGGTCTCTTGGATCGAGTTCGAAGATCAGAATGTGATTAACACCCGCTTTGCTCCAGCCGTATGAATTGATGCCCAATAATGCTATCATAACTATTAGTAACAGGACACCTCGATACATTCGCAGTGCGGGAACCCATTCAGTTTCGGGATACTTAATGTAAGAGGCAATTAAACAAATAATAAACAAGATTAAAAATACTCCCGAGAATAGACCCCATAAGAACCATGCCCAGTGCTTCTTCTTTTCTGACAGGGGAGGTACGCGTAATCGTTTCATAGCCTTCCCTCGGTTTCCATTTTCAAGATCGTTAATATAAAGGTTTTCTGTCTCCTCGATTAATTCACTGATTTGCTTATTTACGTAAAATGACGCTGTTTCCACTCTAGAAATGCGATACTCAGCTCCTGACGTTGTCTGAAACATCTTGTCATGCTTCTTCAAAATCTTTCGAAACCCAGTAAAGTTCAGCTCTTGATAGTTTTGTATTAGTATAAGGCTAAGGTAAAATTCTGTAACTGCAAACTTGAGATCTTTTAACTTCCTCGAATTTTTCTGCACGACGACATTTCTTCTCGGCAACATTCCTCGTCGTCGTGTAGTAACCATGTCGCTTCTCTCTATTTCCTGAGCCATCATCTCAAGGCTGCGTACTGTTTCTGCTGTTACGTTACCCGATATTTGGGCTATCTCCAACTTTAGCTCATTGAACTTTCTTGTCGCTTCAGCAAGTTTTTCTGCGTAGAAAGTATCTATTTTCGCTAACTCCTTGTCCGAAAACAAGAAGAAGCCCTCTTCATACTTCGCAAAATGCCTTCGTATCACATCCTCGTTTACCTCATCTTTCGGTGGGGCCTTCTCCTCCGCAGCATAAAGGAATTTTTTCATTTCCTCGTACTGGAGATACTGTACTCGCCATTCTGGTGTAAGCTGGGCAGTGAGATGTTCAGCAAACTTCATTTTTCGTGTGCTAGAGACTCCTTACTTATTATCGTTTTAACAGAATTCATTCAACCGACATGACATGATTGAAATGACACCATCTTGGCAAGTGACCCATTTACTGGTCATGTGACATTGTTGTTGATCGAAGAATCTCACTTCCGTTCCTTAACAATGCTTGAAGCCCTATGGTGGGATTCGAAACTCGGACTTGGGTGGTGGGGTCAAAGAGGTGCATGAAAAGATCATGAGAGAAAGGTTCAAATTTTAGAGAAGATTCTAAATCGCCACAAATATAATATCATATTGCAAATCACCACCAAAACATAAAACTGCCCATTTCATACTAAATCAATAGTTGCCTGTCAGAGAAAAAGTCAATAAATACATTAACTTGTGGTGCCAAAAATTTAAATATGAAGATCTACAGATATAAGACTGCAAGTTCCTGAATACATCTCATTTTTCAAGGTTATGTTCGTCGCGTATGTGAGTCGACAGGTACTCATTATCAATAGAAGATGTATTTTGGTGCTTCGTGTGCTAATGGTATTGGCTGCGAAAACAGAGAATTCAAGGTCTTTCTATTATCTCTGTTGCCATCCAGCGTAAGTTCCGCTGGTGAGATAAACCCAACTACATGTGCATAAAATGAGCTACATAACCATTCAACGAACTTCATAACTACTTAACTAAGCACTTGTCTATGTGGATGATTCATACGATATCATGATATACTCTATAAGTCCTCTTTCGTGGTATACGATTAATGGATATCTGCAAATATATTTTAACGGCTATTGGAGAAGAATTTTTATTTAATTTACATCGTTTTCCTTTGAATTTTTGATAAATAGTATAATAACAATATTCTATAAACGAGAATAGGGATTTTTAGCCCAATGTAGTTTTGCCGTAATAATATACGTATTTTCATCGCAGTGTACTTTCTCTGCCTTAGAGTATCCTTGGCTTTGCAGAATATGCTATAGGAAACGTTCAATTTTGCTAAAAGAGAGGGACTTACGGCAGATCGGAATGTAAGACACAAAGAACTAGGCGGAGGCTACTGTGTTCTGTAAACTCGTAGAAGTGTGACAAGTTTTAACCGATACGGATCCTTAAAACCCGCAATTGCTTTGCATAACTTTTATCGGGTCGTTTAACAAGGTCAATTGTCTTCTACTATACGTATCTAATACAATAGTACAATAATTAGGTAGGCAACTTTGAAATTCAGTCTCCAAGTTCACTATCAACAACAGCCTAATTTTTCTTGGTTTCGTTGTGAAGATTCGTCCGTGCTGTCGCAATTTATCAGTACTAATTGAAGACACTAGCAAGCATAATTATACACATACTCAAAAAGATAACTATATATATATATAATATACGTATTTATTTATATATTTATATATGTAGAGAGAGAAACGTCCTGATCGTATTTATACATTTATATATACTGTCAGGTCGCTCAGGAGATTGCTGCTGGTACAGCCAGTACTACCTGTTTCATAATCGGATCGTCGGCAACTAGACTGGCGCCTCCACCAAACTTGCTTGGTGAGAAGTATTGATAGACAGCCAGCAGGACTAAGAAAAAGACCTGTCAATGGGTCTTAGAAGCATTCCTAGGTATAGGTTAAATACCCTCGCCAACCCGCAGACCAAGCGTGCAGAGTATGGCAAACCCCCTAAACTAAAGTAAACTAAATGATATTGCAGGCAGGGTCCACCACATCCGGCAGTGAACGGCACGTCGACAGATCAAAAGGTTCTAAAAATCTGTGGATTTAGACAGGTTGCCATTGGAAGATGGATATTGTAAAGTATAACACAAGATCGCTGCCCACTTACGCCTGAACTTGAGGATGATTAACAGAGGATCAAGTTTGATATTGTTGGAGTATGTGAAACTAGACTGAAAAGTGAAGAATACCTAATTCTTAACAGCAGTGGACACAAATTCTGTTACAGTGGAGGGTGGAGGGACCTTCTCCAGCGACAGTGTAGCTGGTTTCGAAGTCGACAGGAAATGACATGAGTGTCGCAGCTCAGTATACGGATGAGCATCAATTACCATACCAATATCATCCAAACGTACGTTCCGACAACAAGCCATAATGATAATGAAGTAGAAATAGTTAAAAAATGTCTATAAACTTCTTTGCAGTTGAGAGAGGAGCGGCGGCAAATGGAAGAGAGAGGTTAAGCACATAGCACATTCACTACACTGAGTTATGTAAGACCATAAAACGTCGGATGACACGAGAGACCTCAGACTTCAATGAACAGCAAATACTAAAAACCCCAAGAGACAACAAAGGCATGAAGTCTACTAAAAGTAATTTGTGTCTAGGTCAAAGTGACTACTCTCAAAGAGGAGGACCGCACTGTCATCCACTGCCCAGAGTTGTTGCAAGGAGTGAAGAATTTTTCACAAATCTCTATGCCAAGAAACAGACGTGACAGCCTTCATACCGTCAAAATTAGCAAAGAGCCTCCTTCTCTCCTTCTATCAGAAGTGAGAGCAGTGATTAGACAGCTGTAATGCAGCAGAGCTCCTGGGGACGATAGTACTACTGCGGAGGTATTGAAGAATGGTGGAGAAACCATTATCAACATGATAAAAAAATCTGTTTAGTAACTGGCTCTCCAGTAGATAAGTCCCAGCCAGTTGGAAAAATGCATCAGTAGTCATCATTCATCAGAAAGGAGATACCGCAGATATTAAAAACTACTGACCAATCAATCTTCCACCGTGCCATACAAAGTGCTCTCTCAGGTCCTGCTGAGACGTATACTCGGGACTCTAGAAAGGCATCAACTAAGAGAACATATTCACGCTATAAGTCAACTTTAGGAAAAATCTACTAAATACAGTATTCAAACTACTGTTACTTTACATAATAGAATGATATAGTTGGAAACGTTTGGTATGCTTTATGCAACTAACGGGGGCGAGGCGGAGTTTAGGGGGAAAACTGATCACGTTTCCATGGGAAAAGTGTTACTGCAGTGTACGATTTTTGTAATAAGCGGTTAAGCGTTTGATCTTTGACAACCCTGCCGCAATAATTAATTAAAGGTTACTTTCTCCAGACAGAAGAAAGGTAGGACTACTCTTTAACTACAAGTTAAGCTGCTGCTGTTCATGGCGAAGCAAAGTAATACATAAGCTCGTTTTGATGGAGTTGTTCAGAGGAGAATATCCTGAAAAATAATCTTAGGCTGTTGTTGTAGGAGAATGGGGATTAGAAAGTCCTTTAAACCTGAACAAAATTCATTATTTGAAGGAAGTTGGATATTATTGCACTAATAAAGCTACACAAATGACCCTGAGAAGCAAGGCAGTTTTATACTTATATGAGATACTGTACTTCCTGCCATCAAACAACTGTCTATCAGAAACTAATCTCATAGTAAATGTCTTCTCTTTTTATTTGAAAATAATACACAAAAATCTATCACATTGTCACTTGCGACCACTTGACACCTTAACAAAATACAACATATATTACTTGAGGCATTGACCAATGGAACAAAACATTCCTGACACTCTTCACCAGAACAAGATTTTCTATAAAGGGTCCTCGAGTCTGTGATAATGTTGAGACCTGTGCTACCTCAATACCGCTTTTATTAATTATTCACAGAATATAGTGAGCCTATCTAAGGTATTATCTCTCTCTCTCGATATATAATTCAATTTTAAACATTGTAACCTAACATCTTAATACTGTCTAGAGGATGAATGTAACGGATTCAGAAAACTGTTTGAAAAATTTTGCTTCGAAAGTACCAAGTTTGAGCATAATTTGGAACAGGCGGCATGATTATTTGATGTATCAATTGATTGTGTTGGTATCCTTGTATTCTGCATTCTAAAAGTTTGTTGACGGTACAGAATAATAAAACTGCACGAAATAGCGAATTCATTTTGTACTAAAAAGCTTTTTTCGTCTGACACTCCTCAG
>JAAAKL020002832.1:6901-24762 GCA_010016065.2 Carybdea cf. marsupialis auct. non (Linnaeus, 1758) | reverse complement strand
GAAAGCCAGTTGCGGCCTCTGGGAAGGCACTACACAACATCAGTGAGATATGTTTTATTAAGTAATTAGAGCGCGAGGGAGTGTCTATATATTTAAACCATGATGCCAGTGGAGTCGTTTTCTACGATATCCACGAAAAAGCTACTTCGACCTTGCTTTTCCTAGTTTGTGTTTTTAACTCTCAACTGTATTCTTCACTGCAAAATTTTAAGGGGAAAAAGTTCGCTTTTTCAAAAAGAAAATACTCAAAATAAGCAAGCGGCATGAGGCAAGTTCTTGATTTCTTTCCTCCACTGAAACGGAAATGATGCGTCATTTCACACATTCTACTACCCAAGACCATGTAAGTGCACTTTTCCCTATATTTAACTGAGCAACCAATAACCTAACACACAAAGAATAAAGTACTTACTCTTAAGTAGTTCAGAGTAAAACTGCTAATCCCTTGTCTTGTGATGTTCTTGCTAAGCTGTTCCAGTGTCTTCGCGTCTAGAGATGACAAGTTAGACCTTGGAATCATTTCTTGGTGATCCACTATAACGAATTTCCACTTCCGAATTCTCATAAAGTCATCAAAAGTAAACTCGACTGTTAACTGGCCTTCAGTGCAAACCTGTAACATAATAACACAAAAAAGCATGAGGCTACTTGTATTCTTCAACTTTTAATCCCGATTGTCGGCAAACGGGTACTCTAAACCAGATTAAGGGAAAGTCCCTTAAAACCCGACTTTTATCAACATGGAGATCAACATCCATACTTTAAAATATGAACAGTTGGTAGAAGTGAGGAGGTAATGCAACTTCAACATAACATTTCACTTTTCTTAACTCTCTCCTGCTGGACGCACTATAAAAAAGAGGCCACAGCTCCAGAGTCATCACTGACTAAGATTTCACCCCCACCCCCCTCATGGTGATACATGCCATCAACGCGCTTGAAAGAAAGACAACTAGATTCCAATAACTCTGTAGACAACACTCAATCAAACTGGAGTCTGCAGATATCAAAGAATCCCAAAGGGCAAAAGAGAATAGTCCTCGAAATGACTCTTTCCAATGTGGCAGTGTTTGTACACCATTACATTGATATCGGTTATGCAATGATAACGTGTCACAGTATGAGGTCCTTAGCTATAATTCATCAATTTGGGGTTCTTGGTACTGCAAATATAGGGACCCCTGCCATAAACCCTGTAGTATAACCAAGGCCTAACCTCGTATAAATACCGGTAATTCAGTACTCCCTTGAAGCGTGGTAACACCAGAGTCATCCACCTCATAATTTACGATTTACAACAGCACAAAATAGTGAAAACATTAGATTACTGAAAAGCTTTTTCCCTCTGACACTCTTCAGAGTACAAAATCGTCAAAATCGGATTTGAGAAGAAATCAATGAAACTGATGGTCAAAAACATTTGTTTTTTCATTGGGCCTTTACGGTTAACCATTCATTTCCACAAACACTGATTGATCAAAGCAACACCAATCTAGAAGTCAGACTTCTGATTGCCTACTTTCAAAACTTAGTTGGGTATAAGTTGCATTGATTTCTCAATTTCAATTCTGACGATTTTGTACTCTGAGGAGACGAAGAAAGCTTTTCAGTACTAAAATGTTTTCGCTATTTCGTACAGATTTATTGTTATGTACCATCAATAACCCTCTTGAACTTATGATTTGTCTTCTACATTCTATTTAATAAAGGACTCACTTATCTCCTTATCGAATAACGAGACAGGCCTCGTCTAACAAAGTCGTTCTCGCAAAATCAACTCTGTTGTCATACAAAACAGATATTGCAGGAGCTTATACACAAATGTCGATAACAGAAGTTGAACATATTCTAGTGTTACCACATTATTAGCAAAAAAAGCAAAGTGAAATATAAATATCTTCATTAACATTAGACAAGTATGAGAATATACTACAGAGACAAAAAAAGTATGTCACCAACAAGCAGCAAATGTGTGGGCCACGAGTTCCTACCCCGTTGGTGACATACATTTCTATTTCCGTAGCATCTTCTCAAACTTATAATATCAAATCCTCTCGTCTCAAAATGCTGTGCAACATCAGACAGACAGTATTATTTCGACTTCACAGCGTCAATAGTTTCACAGGGTCTTGGGTATAGACACAAAAGACCACGACATATTCTAATCGGGAAAAATATTCCATCTTCGTTCTGACATTACAACCGGATTTCAGGTTTTCTGTGTGTACAATTAGCTTTGTCAGATCTCGAGATGCATGCAATGCTGGCAAAAGATTGATGCTGCCGAGGTCAAACCAACGTCAATAAGCGACGAGTTTATATCTTTGGGATGGAAAAGTAAGTAAAATTGATACTGTCTTGTTACGAAAGTGACACTACCAGGTGTTAACAGTGACGAATACTAATGTTACGTTTGAGAACGATTCATATCTCTTGCTGATCATCATGATTTTTTTCCTACAAAACATCGATGTCAAACACCCTTTTCAAATCCATAAACCTACGTCTGCTTGATTGGAAACAGTTACAAATTCTTGGCATAGCAAAACATTTCTTTTAACAAAGAAGCAACTCATTTAATGTAGCATAGTTTTAAGATTCTGCTGCCTTTCTCCCTCTTTACCCTTGCCACATAAACCAATGATTTGTAGTATAAAAACGACCTCGCTGTTTTATCATTTTTTTCAAGATTTGTTCACCATTAACAAAATTCATAAAGTATTTAATTACGTTATTAATATATCCTAACATTAAATGAGAATATACGTGATAAGTTCGCTACCGAGAGACAAAATATGATGGCTTGCGACATTGGTATGTATAAATTTGTTCTTAGTGACGGCCACATGGGAACAAAAACACCGTGAAATCTGGCAACTAAGTTTCTAGTGGTCATGCAAATCTAGATTTAATGAGAAGCATATGCGTCGTAACATATCAAATTTGGGATCATCTGTACTTTCTCTTATCGTACTGTCCAAATTCCCTCAACACCTTTCGCCAGGCACGTTCAGTAAAAGGAATTGCACAATCACCTCATGCGTCAACAATGCAATGCATGTAGGGGCAACCGGTCACAAATTTTTACAATTTAGTTCGCATCTCAGCAACTGAAGGCTGTTTTTACGGGTAGTTTCTTCACACCAAACGACAAAGACACTTATACTAGTAAAGCAACACTTTCAGTCTACTTGCATAAGCTAATGAAATACACTAATACTGCAAAACCTTGACTCAATCTGTTGTCTCGAACAAGTCATATCCACAACCTTTATCTCATTCTTTTGCACTCAAAAGACCTCTAAACTTGTATCCTAAAATCTTTATGCATAAAATAGTGCTCTGTAAGTCACCGCTCGTTACAATAAGGCAGGTCGCAATGCATTTGAGGTTTCTGAGCCATGTTCGGCCAATTGATAGTTTTTCTAATACAAGGAAAGAGTACCATCTGGTAATCAAATATCTATAATTCGTACATAACATTTCGGCATTTGCTGTTGCTATTCTTAAAAACCCTTACAGAGACACACGGTTTATAGGTAGATTAGAAACTAAACTCTACTCTGTGGGGTCTAAATTGACGATGCTCATAACTAAGCGAAACCTACAGGGAATGCAACATCCAACATGCAGCATCCAACATTCCTTGCATATTTAAAAACGTCAGTTGGAACGTCCGAGCAAAATGGCCTAGCTTATACGTATTCAGCTCAGCTAGTGGTCTATCTGTCGTGTAAATGATTTAATATGCAGTTCAAGACATATCAAAAATCGAAAAAGTGCCTTCTTTTCAGTGTATGATCCCAATTCCAAAGATATCGAGAACACAACATGGCCCATTAAGCTGCATGATGGAAGAAGTAAATACAGCTATTTAAAGGGAAACGCACAAAAATAATCTCGATCAAAGACGAAAAAATAATAATACTCAAGTGTTTATATCATCATTTTCACACGCTCATCGCTATGAACTACGAGCAACAATTAACTATAGCCCGCACGATTAGACTTAAATGCGCAGGCTTAAAAGATTTACTTGAATCATGGTGTCCCTTGTAAGACCTCTTGTTTTGGTCCAAAAATTAACAGTTAAGGCTGTCTTCCACAATAAAGAGCCGTGCTTACTCTTTCAGTCAGAAACGTCTTTGGCAAAGGATCTAGCTATGTATTAATCACCGCGTCTGCAATCGGCAATCGTAAATACAGAGTACAATACACAATTTTAAAGTATCGGAATACTACCTATCGCTTTGATCCGCTTAACTTCCAGAAAAGATGAAACCAACGCGATGTGAGAGTCAACCTGAGCTTGTTACTCGTTCCTTTCAAGTAGAGGTCCGCCACGTCATTTACATGGTACTAGAATCTTTGTAATAAACCACGATGTCGGATTTAGCACTAGAGCTTATTAGAGCAGTCATTGCGAAGCTCTTTTTAAGAAGAGAGCCTTATTTCCGATAAGGAACTTCCATGAGGTGTTTAATGTACTGTGTTTTCTGATATAAAGGTGAAAGGATTTGCTAAGTACAGTCATACCGGCCTCCTCTTTAAAAGCGAAGTAACAACTCAAGTAGTGAATTTTCCTGGGTTGATTCGAATGATGTCTTATTGTGACACGGAGTTATTTCAGCTATCGTTTAGTTATCCAGTAAGTGGTAATGTCAAGAAACCATTACAACTACATTAGAGGATGATGCTACACGATGCTCAAAAACGGCAAAGAGCGTAAGGACGGCTCTATTTCTTCATATTGTTAAGAAAAAATCAATCAAGTTCTATATCGCCTACGATCTGAGTACCGCCACGTTTAGCTCTCTTTCATGTCTTCCGACGCTTTCAGACAATGGAATTCAGAGTGAGACAGTCATTCGATTTACATTCTGCAAAGAACGGTGCTTAATGCTAAGATTGTAAGACTTGAACCTTAATGTTCCGCTGAGAAACACTCTGTTTGAATCAGTTAATACATAGCGTACTATTGCTGAAAAGTCTGGCAACTCGATAACTTCTTGGTGAAACTTATGTTTGTAAGTAAATAAAACATATAATAAATATTGAATATAAGATGTGATTATGCGAATAAAAGAAGTGGAATCAATGAATCTCGCTAATACTGCTTATAAATAGATGCCTGCATTCATGTGTTATCAGTATGAATGTAGTCCCTGCTCCGTTATGCAGCGTTTTCATGGTATCAGTACATCACCATGTGTATCCGTGTGAGTGACGTCTTCTTTAAACAAGAACGACCCTTTAAAGTCGCCTAGTATTTGAGACATTACCATGGCAACTCAGCAGCACCTAACGGACGTCTTTACAGCGTATACTTTACGACCAGTGATGTAACTTCGCCTTGGGAGGTTTTTGCACCAGATCATTTCTGGGCGCTCTCTCCCTGCAGGTGGACAACGGCGCTAAGTAATCTTCAAGACATGCAGCAATACGCCCACAAGATGATCGTATCTTACGTACCGGTGCGCATTCAAAGAAATCACTGTCAACCGATGTCACACTCAAATACAACGGTATTCCAGGCGCTAGCAAGTAGGGGCAGCCGGTTTGGCCTATGTACAAATGCAAAAATAGTGGCATAGAAACTGAGGGTAAAGAGCAGTACTTGCCTCATCGAACATGTTAACGAGAGTGCTTAAATGGGTCACATTTGTTTGCAGTACCAAGTGCCTCCTTTCTAAACCAACAACACAAATTTGCGGCTATCCTCATTTCTTCGTGCTCCTTATGCTAAACAGTCATAGAAATGCACACTTCAGCACTGTGTAATATGCAATGGCGCAGTCGTCTTTCTTAGGATACACACTGAACCCCTCCTACAGGAGGGGCTAGTACGTCACTCACTACGAAAGATGCCCTATTCCTTGCAATACGATACATCTATACATACCCCTTTGAAAAAAATGATAAGTGGGTTTTGCTACGATGAAATGAAAGCGAACGCTCACCTGTTCTGAAGTATAACATTCAAGTGACAGGATAGAAGTAAATATCCCCCTATGTGCTAGTCAACAGTGCTAGGGATTGAATTCTACGTAAAATAGACAATGATATTTAATAACTTGTTACAATTAACAAACCCCGTTTTCTCATGACGTAAACATCTATGAAAACTTAGATATGTTACATGTTGCAATTGAACAATCTATGTTTCCTTTTCTGTGCATTAACTTGTGCTGTCTGTATTACTGCTATCATGAATTTGGGTACTTGAGGTGCAAAGAAAGTTCCTTAGAATCAAATTATTCCCCTTAACAGTATCAAGTACTGAAAAGCATTTTTTTGTCTTACAGTCCTTAGAGTACAAAATCGTCAAAATTCTGATCATTTTGGACTCTGATGAGTGTCAGACGAAACAACGTTTCAGTACAAAAATGTTTTCACCACTACGGGCAGTTTTATTGCCCTAATCAAATCTAATTTGCTTGTTCTTTGGAAGATACCTAATTTCTGAATTTAATAGCTAAATGAAGCATTAATTTGCACTCGACTTCCCAATCCCTACTATCCACTTGTTGTTCCTTTCCCACTTTGTCTCAAGTTTAACTATTTTCTACGAACCCTAGCGAGATATTATAAAAGCACTTCACATGTGAATAAATGTATTACGTGTGCATATTAACGCTCAAAGAGGTAGTGTAATTCTAATGGGAAGACCAAAACATGGTATTTAAGCATGGGAAGAGACAGTTGCAACATGGGGAATAAGTGCGCGGTTTAAAGACAGATGCTCCTCAACAACTAACAGGGTGCAAGACTGCTCCCCTCATTCAGGATGACACTTATGGCATAAGTCTCCCAAATTCAACATAGGGCAGTATATTGATAGCGCTATCACCTTCCCCACAGCGACAGGAACCTCATGACAACATCTACTTTCACTTTGTGGGCAGCATGACGTTTCCCAGACTCTCAATTGAATCCTCCCGACAAGGTTAGCGGCTATAGTGATTGCTGATACCGTATACATCTCAAAAACAGTTCGAAACACGATATAGAGCAATGAGGCTTCCCTAAATCCCATCCATCAAATCCGTTACTGTGTCTTGTATGGGGACCAGCGGTATTTTACAACAATTTTTATAATAAACAAAATTAATTAGTTTTTAGCCAAGCATTTTCCTTCAGAATTTTCTAGACACGCATTTTATGCACGAAATTCAGATAGCTTGTGTGCATTTAATTTTATAAAGTATATTAATATTTTTTAAAATTAATTAATACAGTTCGCAGACGGAGGAGTAGAACATATCTAAACCCGTCAATAATCAGGCTTGATAGTGATCTTTCAAACGTATAAATAAACGAGAAAGTCACCTGAAAGCGTCAACAGAAATCGGCATGCAATCGGCAGCAATCGCACACTTTATACAGAATACGAAAGCCAAAGATATCAAAGTTTGGATAGTAACATATCAAATGCCTTTCATTGCAACACATTTGAGAAAGAAAAGAACTTGGGCTTCATGTCTTTTGATGAAGCATTAAAAAGCGATCACACTGCTGTTGCAGATTTTGTTCAAAAAGATCATCATGAAGACTCAAGGAAATAAACCAGCAAGTAAGCGGATGGAAGAGTACGAAAAACAATTCTCCTAGTCGATGAATGGAATTTGCATCCCAGAAAGTGATTGGGTGTGGAAATGGACGGAAAAGATAAGTGATAACTGAATGACTCACACACACTTTCTCGATGAACGCCATACCCTATCACGACAGAGAAAGAAAATCTGAAACAAACGACACGCATCTACAGTTGATCCCTCATCTAGCAATTTTTAATGTAAGAAAAAAAATGTTAACTTTGGCACCGAAATGCCTACGATCCTTACGAATAATATTAAAGGTAAGCCAAGTGTCACTTGGCAACTACAGATAAACATAGCTATCAGAATAAAATTTTAGGTTCAGACAAAAACCTTAGATTGTACTTGACGGATTTTTAAGTATTTAAATAGAAGCTTGAACCAAAGGTATGAAATAAACTGCCCCCTGCAGATATGAAGACTTACAGTTATCTTTACATCAGACTTGTTCATTCTAAAGCTGAGTTAATAAAAGGTACACTAGGGCCGAAATATAAACGGCATTGGTGATTCAACAAATATTGCAGTGCAAGAGCTCTTTCCTTAGTAATTTCCTTTCGTATCCACCACAAATTCGAGTATATTTAATCAATTGCCTGCCACATGTAGAAGTAATGGAAGTAAAATCTCAACATAACACCTACCTTATGTCTGTCACCAACACCGACGACGCATATAAAATATTCTCCTATCCTTAAATTCTAAACTTACCGACGCTTATACCTAGGGCCTTATTGTACCAGCTCAAACAGAATCTATAATGACTGAAACGTGCTAGCCAATCGAATCCACATGTTAGTTCAAAGAGAACCTTGCTATCAAGTCTGCATAACAGTTGTAAATTGTCCCTTAAGTAAAAATCTACTACAGCGTTAAAAATTCATAAAGGCGATCTCTATCGAATAATAACTTCTCATTAATGAACCGTCTAACCATAAATTAAACGGCGATGCTATTGTATGATTAATTGTGATGATTTCTTAACTAACTAAAAGCAGGAGAGCGAAGGGACTTTACGGAATGATAAGAGGATCATTCGAATTCAGGCAACACCGGTACTGGTTCTACAACTTTTTGACTTGAAAGGGTAGAGGTACAACATGCGTGTGACTGTTGTTCCGCATTTCCAAAGTAAGATTATCCCTGGGTAACGGGACCGTGGGATAATTTTGACGGACAGGAAAGGATCACGAAAACTAAGTCACCTGACGCAAAATCAGCGTTAAGGCAGTTGAGATCGAACCACGCGCTTTTACACAGAATTGATAAGGTGCGACCTTTCAGGTGTGCTACGTGCTTCAATGTGCATGAAAGTGCCACAAAAAGTATTCGTAAGTTGGAAATGTGTCAAGTTTACACTTTACAGCCTTCACAATAAGTGAATATCACCATTTCTTTGGTTGGTATGTACACACTTAAGAAGAATGATTGTAACATTCCTATCTTTACAAAGCTTTATATCAAGGTATGTATATAAACGCAGAATGTCTCTGTATTTGTGGTTTACATTGCAACAGATTTCCAACTGTGTTTCATTAGAATAAATCGTCTTTGTCTTCTTCAAGGCAACTGCATCCAGTTCCCCTGTTTATACTTCGAATATTAGAATTTATGGCGTTTGTCATGAGAACCAATCAATATCAAAGGCTGTACTATATTCATCGTGTCCATATTGAATCACAGGCAACCGGTACTACTTGTTTTGAGTTATTAGAGTCTTAGGCACTCATAACGGTAAAATTGAATTCTTTAATGTATAATTTATGATGATTATTAATCCAAGCAAAGTCGACGAAGTCCAGCACATACTTACAAATGCTGAATTACGGTACACTCTTACTGTCATCCTTGTCCTATTTTTACTTCAATTAAATTTTATACGCTTCTTAACCAACTTTGAAAAATTCGTTTACATGCGAATAGAAATAGCTCCTATCGAAAATTGTACGTCAACGTCTTGTTTTCACAAGGGACGGCGTGCCCCCTAAATACATTTGGTCCCAAGAGTGGTCCCCTATATAAGACTGTTAGTTTTGGTCATGCGGGTCACGGGGGGCCAATTATCTGCTAGAATGAGCAAACTTGGGTTGCGATGAGGGTAGTGACTTAAGGACTTCTACATGTAATGTGCTCTTCATAGCATAAATTTCGTCAGTCATCGTACATTCTATCTATTTACCTTCATTCGATGAAGCTTTGAAAGGGCAATGCCATTCTTGTTCAGGCAAACTTGCGCAAGGCAGCTACATAGCCAAGTGCTTCCATGTGATTACTCATTCGTCACTAGGCTACATTCACCGACTTTTATTGCTTGCCACCTTACCCCGATTCAAGCAACAAATGAAAAGGAATTATGTGAATCTATGCGTTGTGGATAAATCCTCAATATCAAAAGAAAGAAATTACATATAAAGTACACATTGTTGAAATAATGCCCGAAGTCATGAGTATGTAAACCAAAGCTTGCTTCAGTATAGCATTTACTCACATTACTCTCTTGCCTGATATTTGATAATATGCTCCTCTTCAATTATACTCCCTCTCTGTTTGAAGGTATGTTTAGTGTTCACGCATAGATGTGCATTGCCTTTGATATGTATTGGAAATTTATCATTGGAAAAAAAAGGCTGTTATGTATGTTTACCATTAATTGAAAACTTGTACGTATACGTTCAAAAGAGGAAAAGGTACACAAAATGTCAGCTTTGACCAGCAAAATGATTTCTTCTGATACCTTTCAAGTAACATGTAATTTCATCCCTATATATAAAAAAATTAATCTACGGTGTTTAATCTCAGCTACATCCTACTGATTTTTGAGTTACAACTCCCACACCCCCATCTGGCAAGTAAACATATTTCCCTTTACCTGGACCCTCCCTACCATTAAGCTTCAAAATTTTCCGGCCCCACCCCGAGTAAAAATGTTACTTCCCTCCCAACTTCTTGGTGGGGGACGCCAAGATGGTCCCTTCCCAAGTGCTCATACTATCTTAACATTATTTTCGTGTTATGGTGTATATACGTAAACATATGCCCAGATGTTAATTAACTACGTAGGGTAAGAGAAAAATAATTACATAAAATAAGAAAACAAACGGAAAGTCCTCTTGTCTTTGCACACTGCCTTTGCTTAACAATGATGTCATTTTGCGACGAGAAATTAGTGTGTTCACATGTAGGGATTGGTTAATGGCTACTTAAAACCAAATGGAACAAAACGACAGGAATTCTGAACTTCATTACTAATGTACAAGGTACACGAAAATGCCAGTCAAAAGTTATGTTTGAATCAATCCTGATAAATCAAACTACAAGGTGGCTTCTAGACCCCACTCTGCATGGTTAAAAATAATACATGCAGCAAATAACACTTGCTTTTTAGGAACGTTAGTAGTGCTAACTATTGATGAGCTACAATCACTTTTAAAAGATATGTTAATCATAAACGCCATCTAATACAACAAGTTTTCATAGTCTTAATCGCCCATTCTGAATAACAGCCAGAGTGAGCAATGTCCTGGGGGAAAGAGCACATCTAAAGGGGTGGTCTACCGTAGCCTTCCCCAATCGATAGCCATTATATCGTGTTAGGCGGGATCCGAACCCACAACGTTTGGCATGTGAACCAGATTCCTTAACCACTAGACCACGGCAGCCAATAACAATAATACCAATTTAAAAAATAGCAAATTTGACAAACGCTGAGCACTATAACGTCTTGAAAGAGGAGGTCGATGTGCTACAGGGGCAGTAAATACACTCTCTAACGGGTCCCATGCTTTAAATGAAAGCTCTGTTTGTTCCAAATTGTTACTACTTAAGCAGTTTCATACTCTAAGATGTAGGTCATATATCGCACTTAATTTAACGATTCGATTAATTTGACTACCTTCGTGGCACTTGAATACAAATGACTCATGACAAGTTGTTAATGTTTAATAAGAACACCTGGCTCCAGTTTCAGCCTGACATTTCTTATTTTCCCGTGTAATTTCAGCATTAAACATTCGCTTGTATTTCCTGTAGATAATGGTATCATGGTATAACACAAGCTTGATACGGTAATTAAATCCCCTGTACAAGTTTAATATCGGATATTGTACTTGTACCAGAAGCGCTATTTCAGCAAAGAAAATCGATCCGACACGATGACTTCAATTTCGGTAAATAAGTTACTGTAACTGTACAAAGTGAACTTAATAGACTACATTACACTGGTGTTGAACAGACTCTGTTACAATAGGTTTGTTTAATTGTACTGTCAATACCAATTTGCTATTTTTCCGCTGTATTTTAATTCTTCAGCTTTGTCAAATTTCATCCTGTATTGTGTTCTTTTTTCAATTTGGAATATCACGTCCTGCATTTTTCAATAACTTTTCAATAATTGTGCGTAAAAAAATTGTATAACACAACTTCAGTTGCTATTGCGGAACTTTGCAATTCTATATACCTATGGGAAGCAACGAAATGTCTTCGTAAGGTATATGGTGGGTAAAGACACAGGAGAGAAACGTTATCCTAACCTTAAAGGGGGGCATTATTGATAGAAGCATTCTTTTGCTGGCAAGGTTACTCTGTATAAATAACTATTATTATCATCATCATTGTTATCATTACTATCAAAATTATAGTTTGTCAATGAAACAAATAAATATGATATTAAAAATTATTAACTAGATGTAAGAGATGGTCTGGGATATCTTTCTGGGATGTCTAGGATGTCTAGGATGTATATTACATGTGATTTTCTGGCATGCCTTATTCCAGCTTTGTTGATATTCTAGTGTCTCGTAGGATACCTGTAATGTGAAGAATGCTTCTGAGACCTAAACACGAGAGTTCATAATTAAACTACGAAGTTGTAAAAATAGTGAGGTGGGCAATCATATCCAGGAAATGAGCACAGAACGTGGAAGACGATTATATTCACAGGAAATATCGAGAGGCTTTTTGAGAGCTACAATCTGTACTCAGACAATTATGTTTGTTCACTATTCACTAACATGTGACTGCCTAAACTTGTACGAAGACGTCTGGTATAAAGGCATGGAGAAGGCTGTGTCTAGAGTACACTCAATAGGGAGACACGAGTGATGTGGGATTTCAATGAAAACGGCAACACATGAAAGACATGGGAAATACAGGATAGCAGCCGCAGAGAAGAGATTGATCACCTGTATATACTGTAAGAAACTAGCGACAGTAGGAATTGGAAGGACTAGGTTACGGAAATTAAATGTTATAAGGGTGTCAGACATGGATGATTACTATTACATGTACTGTTCAACATATACTGAGAGGATATCACATAACAAGCACTGCAATACAGAGGAGGACTCGTTGTTAATGGAGATAGCACTACCAAATGATTATTGCCACATAAGCAGTGAAATAACTTTGCCACTAATATTTATAGAATGGGGACGAACGTTCCATCTTCTAGGTGACATATCTGTGAGCGTAAGCGCTCGTGGAATGCTATGTGTCTCTGTCTTCAGCAATCTCAAAGAGAGCCACTCGATGGTAATATCCACCTTTTTCTTGGGAAGCAGATATATAAAAAAGGTGTCTCTGTGTCTTCAATTCGTGTATTAATTAATTCACTCACTCACGTTTTCTGACATCCATTCACCCTTTCACTTATTCTCTCCTTTCTCTATTAACACACTCTTGAGTTTTCCCATTGTTGCGTACATACGCCAATGATTTGCCGATTTCGTGTATAAATTCCTGCAATCTTAACACATTTTTCATCGAGATTGAATATATTACAAATTTTCACCTCAGCAACAAACAGTTATCATGGATGATATTTCATGACGAATTCAAAGCAAGCATCCATCTCAGTCTATCGTTCCCCCTTAATTCATTGTTTCTCAACGCTACTTAAGAGTTCAAAAAAACTTCGTTGAAATAAGGCCATTCTTACTCATTGAGTCGGGTATGAGGTGAGGCTCACTCGAAAATGAAAAATCCCCTTTCCATACTTTATGTTTTTTACGTTCCTGTCAAAATTTGTGCAAATGTCCATTAATTTATTAACTGTTTAAACCTCTTTTGTTAAGCTGACTAAATCAAAGAAAGAGTCTGACAACTTAAAGCACTCGCAAGAACTGCATAGCAAATTGTAGATGATTCCGTTGACATACATCGCGTTGTGGCATTTCCTTGCAAATTGTACTCGTTCTCATGGCGAATTCGTCTATATGAGCTCAAGTAGGGTCTTTACATTGAACTTTTATTTGGCAAGAGGAGAGTGAAAAGTTGTCTAATTGATAAATACTTGAAAAATACTCATATATTTGTTACTATGAATGGATGTAACAGCTATCAGTCATTCGTTTGAATACGTAGTTATCCGTTCACTCAGCAACTAATACCCTCTTTTATTCGTTTTCTTCTTCCTTACTTTCCTTCATTCCTTTTCTTTTCTCTCCTTCTTTCTCTCACTGTCTCACTCACGAACCATCCTGGCCTTGGACTCTTATTGTTCCATTAATCGGGTAGCCGAGAGAAGTAACCATTTACATCTCCGTTTGTCAGTCGGTCAATCAGCCCGCCGTGTGTGGGCTATCTGTCATGTAGCAAACATTAAAACCTTGATAACGGGAATAAAGAGTAAAATAGCAAAATAGCCTGTTAATTACTTCTCAATATATCAACGTGCGATATCAAGTATCAGTAAGGTGCACTGTCTACCACAACGAGTGTCTGCCTATCTCCTGAAAGTCTCTGATGGACACACACGAGTAGATATCATTACTGCCGTTACAGGTAGCCACATAAAAAATTCCACAACAGATCTCCCCTAATGGACATAATGTGTGTATGGCGATTGAATGCCCCCTTACACTGTTTAATATAAATATTCTTGATTGTGATCTTGATTGATATGTGATCAGCTACCTAAACCCTTTAACAGCCTATTCAGTGAGCATCACAGTACATTGGACAATTAATCGCTTACTTGCACAGGCAACTAAAAGCACCAAAGTTTAAACAATCGTGTCGAAGGAAAAATTTATCATCACAGCCTGAATTATCATGAATTTTATTAAATCTATGCGATTTATATAAGTTGAAAACTGTTTAAGGTTCTCGATTTTTTCTTTCCAGGAGTATCAAAAGAACTTTCCGTACCTTTCCAGACCACTTAAAAACGGGTATGTTACGTAATTTCATATCATGTATTCGTAAATGTAATTTATGTTGATCACTCACCATCACAGCCATTTTTACCTTTTCTTTGCTTAACAGTGAAAATCATGGCTTACGTAGATCTGAGATGCATAACAGTAATAAAACTGAAACCAACCTCAAGGACTGGTTTACTTCGCTTTGATGATAAACGCTTGAAGAAACTCTCATCCCTAACGCGTTCTGAATATATGATTCTGTTGATACACATAGTTCTTCATTACAACACTATAAGAGAGAAATAACTGATGGTTTCAGAACATTTTACCTTTCAGAATACTCCGGGTCTAAATATCGAGATGACAGGACGCAAAAAACCAAAGCCAACAAAACTGTTATAGCTTTCTACATATGACTTCTATTCCTCTGACGAAGACGAAAAAGGGTCCCATGACGAATACGTAGGGGTTTAACATTTGGTACAAAACTTTCCTAGCAGCCTTCAGACATCTACTACGTCTCTTAATTGCTCATGTTTTATTGCACCCCCTTATTTCCGATATAAAACCATTACCTGCAGTATCTCTAATGCCAACGAAACTAAAAAGGTTAGATGACGTAAAATATGCGAATGTAATTAACTAGAAACGAGAATAGATTTGGAAGACAGTTGAACAAAGATGAGTGGTAGAAAATCATCAACAGTCATTCCTTTACAAACAAACATGCCGTTGTAAACTTCCCCAATGATTTGTGGAATTAAAGGCTATAATTTTCAAAGCCTGATATTGCCTATAAAATAATGACTTTCTCGTGGCGTGAAAATTCGAGGTATAGACAGGGGCACAAGTACGTTCCTTGTTTTTTGAATACGAGAATATTATATTGCAGCAACTGTTTCAAATAGTATTACTTTCAAACAAGTAACATTTGCTCAGGATACTTTAATCCTTCTCGGCTTCAAACCTGCTTCGCATTTTCGAGTAAAAGCTAATGCGCCATAATTTGCATCAATAACCTACCAGGTTTTTAGGCTATATAAAACGACACTATAATTCAAAATTGGAAATCTAAGATATTTTGTGGTCTGAGGTACTTAGTGGTTTACGCGAAATGGATTTGCATTCGCGTTCAGACTACAACATTACTTCTGAATGTAAAAACTAGTTCACAAAATGTAGACACCGGTCCTATCATTAGCAAAAGCCTAAAAACTTTATGCACAATGAAAATATACTACCTCGGCCACGGTATATACACCTATTAAAGTAATAAGAACCAGAATACACACGATTGATCGTTACCTTACAACACAATATTCTATTTGCTAATTGCTATACTGTTTCATTAACAGTGTGATACCTTATTTAAGGCACCGAGGTCCAAGAAAGGAGATGAAACGAGAAAAAAAAAAGGAATATGGTAATGACAAATCGAGAATTGATGGATGGAAAATTTAAACTTTTAAATCATATTAAGAAAAAACAATAACGGATGAGATCCTTACTCTGGTCGTTCCAAGGCTGCTGATACTGTAGCGTCAAAGATGACTGTAGTGAACGCTTAGATCTTGAGGTTCCTTTTTCGCCCACACAGTGTTTGGGTCAAGGAGACAAGAGGCAATCACTCTTGCTAATAGCGCGAGCTTACAGGGATTTAGGGGATAGTGAACACGTAATTAAAAGCTAAATGCTGATTTAAAAACCAGTAAAAGCCTAGAGGTTGTTTTATAAGTCCAGCAATCAATTAAAAGGCGTCATAATTAATAACCAAACTCAAGTACACAGGGGCTGTCATAACACTACAGGTAATTAAATTCTAAATGTCTGCTTGCTGTAGAAAAAATGAAGTACAAGGAATGTAAAGTAACGTACTGAAAGACAGCTTTAATTGCTTGCCAATGACAAAGCCTAAGAATCACTGACGTGATAAGCGATACTCTGTACACAAGGGGGTCGCAAAGATCTCAGCTCCTTCAGACAACGCAGAATGACACATACCTGAAATTTTGGCAGCCTTCTTCGTAATATGTTCACAACACAAATGCCATATGATTAATCGAATTTTGATCTATCTAACTGGCTCGTATTATCAATAGGAAAAAGTGCTGTGCGTCCAGAATTAAAAAAATTTTTGTTCGGCTCGAATGTCATTGATCAACAATCGGTGGCTGTTTGGGCTGTTAAGGACCGAAAGTATTACGTGTCTGTCTACTGTATTTTAATAAGTGCCTGAATGATATTAATGCGGAACAGAGTCACACAGATTCAAGTCTAGGTTGGCTCAACTTAATAGATAGATTTTACGATATGAATAGACGCTTCGTTTAAAGTCCACACAATATGTAACAAAGACTCGGGTCATGCAAACATGTCTTGACAACGAGGGAGTTTTTAATAAAGTTGCATTTCTGACTGTACTGCAATCCGATGAGTAGGTTTGTAACAGGGGATATGAATGTACCAACTAAATTACATCATTTATCGCTTCGTTTCTCAATGTCATCGATGGTAAACCGAAGTCGGAGCTCTTTGGTCAAGTAATGAATGAAACACCAGACCCACATGACTTCGGTCAAGCCAACCTTTTACCTGAGTGTACCTAACGGACATTGTATATCCTGAAAGCCTGGGACGGGGAATATCAAAAACGAGACAACGGCTAAAAGTGAATAACAAGTAGGTAAGTGGGGTGGTTTGATATTCACTGAAAATAAGGCTACGGTCATAAAGGAAAGGGCTTCGAACATCATCATCAAATGAAAGTAACAAATGTGCCTTGATGCGATTCTAACCTTAAAAAACTCCCCGTGAAATAAAGGCATAATGCTTTATAAGTTAAAAATGATTGACATGAAGTATACTTCTGGTATACCCTGCGTATCATGTGCGTATCGCTACGAGTATAACCCAATTAGCTACACTAGATTCTTAAAGACTTTATTATGCCATCTACAAATGCAACAAGCCATTCCTCTGCTACGACAACAAGTTAATCTTTTTCTACAGCAACAAGCCATTCCTCTGCTACGACAACAAGTTATTCTTTTTCTACAGCAACAAGCCATTCCTCTGCTACGACAACAAGTTATTCTTTTTCTACAGCAACAAGCCATTCCTC
>JAAAKL020002831.1:0-24766 GCA_010016065.2 Carybdea cf. marsupialis auct. non (Linnaeus, 1758) | reverse complement strand
TTCACAAATACTACCTTTTCTTATAGTACGACTAACGGCTTCAGCAATTATGACCTTTCCTTATCTTACGACTTATGTCTTTAACAAATATGACCTTTCCTTACCTTATTACTTATGGCAACATCAGTTATGGCTTTGACACTGATGACCTTTCTTTATTTTAACTTATGGCTTCACAAATACTACCTTTTCTTATAGTACGACTAACGGCTTCAGCAATTATGACCTTTCCTTATCTTACGACTTATGGCGTTAACAAGCTGCGGTCCCAGGATGGAAACAGTTGCCCCTAAGAGGCTGGACCAAAATGTTTCTATACTAACATTAAGTCTAATCCTCTTTGTTTGTACCAACCGCTTGCAAGGTCCTGCCCGTAACTCATCTAAAACTAATCACCACGATGAAGAACATCTGCTGCGCTCGAAACAGGGCTTTCTACATGTTATACTATTTATCTTCAATTGAATATTAGTATCTTAAGTATGATAAGGGTGCTAGAAGTGAAAATTTGGATTTAGTGTCGTATTAAATTGAACCTATATTAACGGATCGAATTCGAATTCGAAATTCGAAATTTGATATCATGAATAGACCCACGTCTGTAAACGAACCGTTCGTATGAAACTCGAAATGGCTTTGACGAGATCGAGTTCGTTAGTCGACTTGTTTTGTTACGACTTTGAGTTTTCATTTATAACGGTTCCTGGGGGCCTGCGTACACGTAAGTACTAAACGCTCCGATTTTTGGAGCGGATCATGTGTTGATTCAGCTTACGTTTTATAACTATAAAGTCGGTCTGTTTCAAATTCTCCGTTGAATTGTAGCCTTCATAATAGCGGTAGAGCAGATTCTTACAATAATGTCCGTCTTCAACAGCATTCTTGTCGCTGAAGATACGTGCTTATCAGTGCTTGCGATCCACTTCGTGATTTTCTCCACTCCCACCCCTCTTCTACAGGAAGCATTACCTTGCCATGTGGATTTAGGCCAGACTATCATAATTTTTCCGCTTTCGATATTGAAAGTACCTTTCTAAATTTTCCTTGAATGTTTCTTCGAATTTTCTCCAGCATTTTTAGTTGCAATTATAAAGTGTTTAAAATCTGCTATATTTACCTAGTACAGATCAAGATCAACATTATTTTGTACCTATTGTCATCATTACAAAGCCCAGAAATATGCTGTATAATGGGGGCTTTGCGTTTGATTTCTCGGATCTTGATCGGCACAGAAGTTTGTGGTCACACGTTACCAAAAAGAAGCTTCCTGGGTTCTTTGTGAAATACATATGACGCGTATCAAGGCGTAAATTTCAAGTTAATTTATACCTGAATGTAATCGACTACAATAAAATAGCAACTTGACAATATAAGGTTTTACAGGATGACAATATCTTGTGCACATTGTAATATTGATTATTCCCCGCTCTTTTCACCTTTTACGTTTGACGCTATTCTTATCCTATCCGTGTAATATTTACGTTTGTCATATTTGGCACTTGAGTGAAAAAGCCGTGTGTAATTTTAAATCCCTTGTATGAGATCTAAGCCAAATTATTACAGTTTGTCTTAAATGGTACTTTTTACAAACCTGGCATGTGACTAGACGTTCCTCTTGGTTTTGTCCCTGGTTTCGGTATTGAGTGGCGGCCAAAAGGCTCAATACAGGCGCGTAATTGTAGTAGGGGTTATGGGCTTAACGAGAACAGACAGAACCATACCATGTCTATCAATGTGCATTCAGAAAAGTTTGATAACATTGACCTAAAATTCTAAAGCAATCATTTTTAATAGAAATATCAGCAAAATATTATTATTTATATTTTTTGGTTTTCACCTTTCATCATTAGTCTTTTGAGAATGTTCCCTAGTGGAGGACAGAACTGGAAAGCGTCTGGTCGTAAATTATCAATTTTTTCTTGTCCATCAACTATGCGGTTAGTAAAAACCACTTTGAAAATGTACTTCAAGAAACTCAGACAGAACTCTTTCAAATTGCATTTTTTACTAAAAATTTCTTCCATAAGCTAGGTATAAAGTGATGGATTCAGCTACATAATAATGCATTTTTATGCAAAAAAAGGTTAGGGGTCTTTTAGCAGACATTTTATTGCTTATAATGGATGGGATATTTCAATATTCAATATTTCAAAGTAGTCAGAATGTGCACCAGAGGCTGTTTCTGAGAAGCAGATTTTCAACATTTTCTTCGTAGCCTAACTATGGTGGGTGACATTTTCCCACTTCATGAATTTCAAAATGTAGCCCCCTCAATATTTTTGTCACATTTACGGTCTTGCAATATCTTGACGTATCGGCATCGACTCATCCCTAGCCCTAACTAGAGGGTAAGTTGTCGCCGCATTGACCAATGAATTGCAGTCAATCGCTGGCAACCTCTGTTTTCTCGGGCATGGTTAATTTAAAATCTCATTCTGTAATGTGTTACTCCATATCCTAAAAAAGAGGATTCTAGTTTTGAAAATAATAGCTCCGATGTGTAGACAATAAGTAAAAAAGTAAAATTTTAATATTTTGGTCGTTAACACTTTTACCATGTGTGATAAGATCTCGTGGCTAAAAAGTTGTTTTCAGTTTCTAACTGTTTAGAAAATCTGAGACTTAGGCTTAAACGTCGTGTTTTGCATCACCTGCTCACAGACTCGTTAATAATAGTAGTAGCCATTGTCAACTCAAGGCCTTAACTACTTAAAATAACTTGTTTTGGTATACATAATCAGTGGTACAAGATTCCCTCGTCGTATATCATCGGGTTTTACGCTACCTACCTACTCATTGCTTCTACAAAATAGAAGAAAACCATTGGATCTCTTGTCCAGGATGCTCATTTGCCTGTTCATAATTGCTCTCGTTCTTTGCTTCTCGTGACCCCTCATTTTGGTGACGGAATTTTGTTCTTAAAGCTTTACCGGTGCACCTGCATTGCCACACTAGACATCAGAAATTGATCTGTGTTGATCACGCCTCATACTCTGCTTTAACTGGTTGACCTGTGAAGCATTGAATATACAAGTGACGATGTGGAGCTTGATCGACAATTTCTAAACTAGATTAACAAAAGAAATCTGTACGTCTGAAGTACATGCCGAATTTTGTGTAGCGAAGAATGCCATTCCCCTAGCATTTGCGATCTGAATTACGATGGATACACTGCCTTCTACATCTGAAAGTGGTCGGCGTCGCTGGTCTGTTTTACTTTGCTGGTGTTGCAAAGGTATTGTGCTTTGGTATTTCTGGTTAGTAATTTATCCTAAGGGTTGAAGACGTTTTCTTGAACTCCAAATGAGGTCTGTACGTAATCAACTGAAAAGTTTGATTTGGTTAATTTGTGATGTCTAATGGCAAGTAAATAGAAACTTGATGGTAAGACGTTTAGTTGAATTGAGTAGTAAATGAAGGGATCGTCTTCGACTCCACAAAATCCTCGTATGTTTCCTTTTATTACAAATATATAGATGAATATGGCTTGTTGTATAATTTTGACTGAATTTCTAGGTTTTGCTAATGTAGATTAAATATTTCTTGATACAAAGTGACAAATCGGAAGATCTATAATTTAAAATGCGTTTTTAATTTTTATCTATAAGACGTGAATCGTTTTAATAACTGCCAATGAGGCAATGGAATTACTTTTGGTTAAAATGCAAGAGATAGTTAGATTTGAGGTCCTTTTGTGACCAAAGGGGAACATACAGGCATCACCTTGCTTATGATAATAAAACAAGGAATCTTGCTCATTCTATTTCCTTCGAAAGAAGATCCATTAGTATTTGAAGATCGTAGTTTAATTACCAGATTTTTGTATTTCATTATACGTCTCGCAGTGTGGCGTAAAACAAATTTACCGTAATTTCTTATTTATTGTTTTAAAGTCACCAGAAACGTGTGTCTCACAAATAGGTTAGGCGAACTAGTCTCAATTTTCATAACTATCTCTCCGCTTACCTTAAATTAAAAACCATTCGAAAGCAAATTTTGATTGTTATGGGAATGCACTCGTATTATGAGAATGCTTTTCCTACTTGGATAGCTCCTTAACAGAATTAAATGTTTCTTGTTTTTAATACAAAGCAGGCTTAGGTCACTTTCTTGTCACCTGCAATATCTAACTACAATAATACCATGAGTGGGTGAAATGCGTGCTTTTTGTCTTGGAAATGACATGACGGTTTAATTGCTTTCGTTCCAAATTGCCTCCTTGTCTGTTTAAGAACATTCTTACCTCAGACTACCATGATTACTCATTATATACGTGAGATCCGTTCCTTGCTTAGATGGGTTCAACATATTTAACAAACAAAACAGGTTCGGAATGTATAATAATTTGAGAAGAGACACAATTGATCAGAAAAGAAGTTTTCTCATAAGAGTTGAATTTTACAGTTGTGTCATCGATTTAACATTCACTTGACATTCTATACTTGCAGTTTACGTATCAGCAAATTGCCTAATTTGCTGCGGGTTTTTTGCACTACTGTAACTAAGAGGTAGCAAGTGCATCATCGTTGTATGACTGGATGATTTATGTGATGCAGTGGTAGATCAATGGATCAATGGTAGACAGAAGGGCGGCCAGAAGGACAGCCGGACGGATAGATGGACTAATTAGCGAATGGACAGCTACGTGTATAGAGAGAGTAAAGTGGCTTCCATGTCTTTAAAAAAAATTTTTAAGGTTAAAAATGTACTTACACAGTTTTTTTATGAACGTTTCAAGTGGAGTTGATTGTTTGACAATAATTATCACACATAAATAATTGTTTGTGTGAATTTTAAATATCTGAAACCAGAGATCACGAAACACCGTTAAGTCTGATTTTACATCGACTAAGCAAACTTCCAAACATGAAAAATGTGAATAACGCTAATTATTTATACTTTTGTGTTGAGCGAGGTTCTTCTAGATGTAAACGTACCATTTTCACGCCTTGATCAGGATATGCCCTGCAACACAATCGCTTTTGTTAATCTAGAGAGCTATTTTGTATGCAGTTACTGGATGCGCGTTTCGTCACCTGGAGATTTATAAAACCTGATTGATATAGTATGTATGTCGCTGAGTATACAGCCTTATCTCGTATTTGGAATTAGAACAAGGTAGGAAACTGGTAATTAAGCTCTGTGGGGCATTTCTTTAGCTCCTCTAAATGTAAAGCGTAGGTACGCAAACCAACAGCTCCGTTCCGGAGATCCTTTGACTTGCTTTTAACTTAACTAGACATGCGTCGCTCTACTTCCTCTAACGTGAAGCAAGAATTGGAAGGCAGCTTTTTCTTCGGCTGATTTTATGAAATGGATGGCATCAATTTTTCCCCCCTTGCCTCTAGGGCCTATCTAATACAAATTTACTACTGAGTTCTCATTGGGCTGAAACATCCTTTTTATCGTGCGCTAGTCGGTATAGTAAGAGATCAAATTGAGTTTGCAACGTGTAAATATGAGATGGTCAATGAGATTGCTTCTCGATGGTTGCCAGAATTTTCTAGCCTTGTCTGAAATTCAGCATTTTTGATGTAGTTATATGTTTATGCCAGGGCATTTTGCTTTATTGGGAATAAGAATGTTGTGAGTTAACTCATTCTTGATGATGTATGCAACAAATATGCTCCTACCTTTTTTGTGCCGACGTAGCTTACAATATGTGATGGTTTTGACCTTGAAATTTCTAGTGTTCGAAATTGTTGTGACTTACGTTGGTCTTTTTCTGTAAATCTTGCGTCATCAATGTTATAAACGTAAGTCATTTCAATCACAAAATGCAACAGAACAGGTGCAAAATATGTATTATATTGTGAAAGCTTAATCAATGTCATTGTATATTTGCACAACCTAGTGTAATGTTCCTAATATATTTTCAAATGTGGCTGCATTTTTGCCTGTACGTTAGCAAAGATTATGTGGGCAAGGCAACGTTAACAGTTGTATATCCTGCCAGATTGGTGTAAAAATGTTTTAACGGGATTTTTACAGACGATTTTTTGTTATGTTTACTGTAAACATGAAGATGTTGATGGAAAGCATTCGGAAGCTTCGTACTCTTTCCTCTATTCACTACACTGACAAGTACTTCGGGAAAACCCGTTCGTTTCCATGCTTTGTTCGCTAAAGTCTGCGTTTTGTGGGCACGCATGGTATGTTTGATCTCAGACGCCCCTATCGCCCCTAACTACGAATTAATATTGTCGTTTTGCTTATCTTTCATTTCTATTTATGTATCTCCAGGCTGTTGCGGATTAAATATCATCTGTATCTCAAGCAAATGATACATACCCTCCAATATTTAAATATTGCCTTCATCAGACGAATAGTACCCAACGCAAAAAGTCGCGGTGAAATTTTACGGCAAATTATAAAATGGGCAGGCTTTTTGTTGCTGCGCATGAGTTATATTGCAGAATTGCAAATCGTGTTCATAGTAGCAAAACCCTGGTCTCTGCTTTTTAACCAACTTCACATATTTAATGGAAGTTTTTTAATTAATTTCTAATGACAGAGTCTCGATCCTGTGGAACAGAAACGGGATGGACAAGTCGCACGGCTCGGATGAGCAGCCCTTCTGAAGTCAAGCTTAACTTTGGCTCCTCCCTAACTTATGCAGACCGACTTGCCTTAAAGAAAAACAAACAGGATCCGGCTGCTTATATTGGCTACCGATATCCTGCCCAGAGGAAGGGGTTTGATATGGATCGAAGATTGGGTGGATCTCCAAGTGGCTCAGGAGTGAGCCGTGTCTCGCCAAGGACACAGCTTAGCCCTCGTTCCAATCAAAAATCGCCAGGACTAGGAAATACAAGTCCAATTCAACAATCAGCCAGAAATTCGCAAGTTAGCGGATCTGCTAATAAAGGAGAGGCATTGCAGCAACAAAGTCAGGTAATTTGATGTAGCGGCATAATTTTTGATAGTTTTCAGTGATATAGACATAGACGTCCTTTGAAAATAATCACGCCAAAAGTCCGAGTTTAGACAAAGACTCATGAACGATGCAACCTATTGCGGGAAATATCACCGATAGTTACCACCTGTAGGTATTAGGCTTCGATCAGCAAAAGATATATGTAATTGTGTCGACTGACCGAAACTATACCAATAAGCTCAATTGCCAAAAGATTAACGTTTGATACTTTTAATACATTAATCTTGTCTTTTGTTCCATTACCCATAATTTCTGATCGACCGTCAAAATTTGGACTCTAACATGTTCAAGACACTGACACCCATTGACGTTAGACCATAAGGAAAGACTTCATTTCTTGGTTTTCTCACAATCCAGGCACGGTATAACGAGGGTTGACATAAAACGGTAGAGAGCAGGGGTACGATAACGGCTTCACTTTTTTAAAACTAGGGCTGAATTTATGTGGTTTATTACGTGAGACAATACAAGACTGTAATTAGAACTAAAGGAACAAGACACTAGTTTGTTATTTGGTGAATGCATTCGAGAATGACCGGAACATTGCACTGGATGATGCACAAGAGTGTGGGGACGTGACACGGTGAATGTGTTGGCATAGTGCAGTTGCGCAGTAGTTGCTAGTTTGAACTTTTAAATTACGCCGCATCTTCTCGATTGTAGGTTGACTACTTTTTCATTCCAAAGTAAGAGTAAACAACAGTAAATAATTATCTCGGTATCCATGAACATTAAACTGGGCCAAGCTGTCTCCATGGCGTTTTTGGACCTCCGATTTGGTCCAACATACACTGCTCTGAAGCCGACCAAGACAACTAGGTGTACACCTAGATCTCAAGAAGACTGTTAGCCCTATTTTGAAGTTCCTAGAACGGGGTGGGGGAGGCTAGTACTTCCCGGCTATCTCAATACCAGTAGGTCTTTGGCTTATTTGTTACTTAGATGTGAAAGTTGGCAGATATCCTGATCCGCCTTTTAGTTAAAGAAAAATACGCTTATTTTAATTGGAGGTTATGACGTCACAAAATAGCCGTAAGGTTACAAGCCCCTAAACACCGAAAGAAAGTCCACTGTTGGAATGGCAACAAATGCAAGTTAAGCTGAAGTTAAAAGAAAATTAACGTATGATGATTATGGTCAAATCACCTGGCGTAATGAAGCTCTCGAAAATCGTGCGGAGCTGGAGGTTGATGCCCTCCGTAAGAGTACTAGGAGATAATTTGGTGACTGGATGTAATGAAGTAGCCTTTGATGTATCGAGATATTACTTGTGCTTTCTCACTTCATGTACGAACCCTACTCTAAAGAAATAAAACATGTTTTCAACGAGGTTCACCTATCTCAGTTGTTAAAGCGTTTCTATTTCTCTTTTGTATCTTTAAGCTAACCATTTCAAATTCTCTTTTCTGGAAAACGTATAATTGACTGCAAGCAGCTGTCCCGACAATGCCATCCAAGTACTTCATCCTTGGCCGTTCTCTCGGTTTCTTACCTTCCACCCTTGCATACAAACAGACCCTCTCCAGCTGCTGCGCTCTAAATACATGTCTGACAAATTGCAGCTGTCTCCCTCTGATCTTCAGCAGTTGTCTGTGTTCATTCTTCACAGGTGGAGACGTCGGCATATAAACTTAATAGCAATTTGTAGCTAAGTAATTACGCACACTTCATATCCCTTGGTGGCGATATTATGTGGCAATTTAGTCTTTTGTTTGAATCGTTCAATAAATATTCACATGCTACAAAATATGCTTACAACTGTCTTACCTCGAAGCAAATTTGGTTCTCTTTGTTTATCCGCGTCACGTTGGTTGACCTGGTAATGCGGTCGGCCACGTACTGTAATCCAGCGTAAGTATCGATTCAGATTGGATTCAGGACATGGAAATGGATAGAGTCCAACTCCGCAAAACGGGCTCCATTTGTTGAAAGGCTTTTCTTGTTGGACCTTTAAATCAGAGATTCGCGGGGGGGAGGGGGGGTCGCGGAGTCAATAACGGTCGATGATTGGCTACTCTGCTCCTCATTTGAAGTATGGAGCTATGAATTATCAATTGGCTTAAATGGGTTTATATGGCACTGTAGTTTCTGAAGGTTGAATTTCGTCTTTTGTAAAATACAGGAGTGGCTGCCCTGGTTCTGACGTCTGCACTATTTCTCCCGCATAGCAATCAATTTCTTATATTCCAGGGTGGCATTCACCTCGGGGGCAATTCGCCGGGAGGCAATCTACGGAGCTTCATATTTTGGAGCAATATTCTCTGTTGCACAATTGTCCGGGGCAATCTTCCGTAGGGAGTGATTTCTTTGGGGAAATTAACTTGAGGGAAATTCTTTCTAGGAATCCCGGTACCCAAATTATCGATGAATAGCGGAACTTTATAATGTATTTAGACTAAACGACAATAAGGGAAAATATTCTGAATGATGAAGCAAATGTCACTAAACTGATTTTGGTATCAGACACTAAAAGTCTGATTTTTATCGGGTGACGTGCTTGATAACCTCTCCGCGTTGGATATATATTGTTTAATGATATCATAATTGATAAGTTGCTTACCATTTAGTAGAAGGATGATTACCGAGTAACGAGTAAAGGAACACCATTTTCATTAAGCATTCTCGAGGGATGTAAAGACAGTCAGTATTCTGAGCTTAGCAGGCGTTCGAGCCGAGATTTAGTTTAGCCTTTCTTTCGTTAGAACTCGGGTCGTAAGGCAACTATAACGTAAGATCATGGAGCCTGGGAATTAGATAGCAGGACGTTAAAGGGGAGGAAATTTTTGTATGATTGATAGGAAAACGAAGGACGATGCTTTGAGAAATATTTTAATTGAAAATTTTACGGATTGTTGTATGAATCCGTACTACACGATCAGGGAACTCGCTACGATGGTATCAGCCAACTCGTGGATGAATTATGTGATTGTAAAAAGTTGGAATTGAATTCTTGGTTTTTAAAAGCTACCTCTGAAAGAAGGTATCGTAATAATAGAGTCGAAAGACGGGACAATTACTGTATTACAAAATCTTGTGATATATAAGTCCTGCTGTTAAATTAAGTAATAACAATTATATGTCGTGTGATGCTGTTTTACGCTGTCTATTCCCCCTCTGAGAGAGCCAAGGGCAATGTCTTTCCCAACGTCACCTACGGCCCTTCGGGAATTCAAACCCAGACTTATTATCAAATTCATAAATCGAAACTTTTAATTTGGCACTGTTCACATCATATTTTAAAGTTGATGTAATTTTGTAATCTTCACTAATCTTGCTTTAAAGATCAAATAAACAACATCTACATCATTCAACTTGTGTTGAATCTCCCCGAAACAAGAAGAAACAACCAATAACTTAGCTTTCATTACTGTGGCAAGGTTGATAAACTGGGTGAACAAGGTTGTGCCCTAAGTTGTCTCCTTGTTAACTGATCATCGGACAATTTGGTCTCTGCTGGCTCATGGGTCTTGCTAGCCAACTTACGCCTCTTCTTTAACTCGTTGCTGGTCAGTTGGTGAGGGGGTGGAGCAATCATTCATATTTTGCAAAGAGTCAACTGTTTTGTATCTTTTATGGGGGGAGGTGGTTGAGTCTCTGTTGCAACTCCTAGTGTGCGGAGAGCGCTAAAGTATATTGGTGCTGTACCATTTTTTGAATTTATTTTTTGATTATACGCTTTATCTTAAGAAGCGCTTTAGAGATCTCCCATTTATATTTGATGAATGCTACTTTAGCTAGATAAAACACAATCAATTTATGATGATGTTAAGCTTCCTCAGTAATGCTAAGCCAGTCAGGATAATCGTCATGATCAGGTGACATTTTAAAGGGATAGCAGTGTTTGTTTGACAACTCTGTTGCTGTCAAATCTGGGCACTGCGGCACACATTGTAATTCATCACTACTTTCCTGCAGCAAAATAGTTACGCCAAATATTAGATAGCGTTAGTTTTGCGAATTAACATTTAATTTTGTCTTCATTCGTCACTTTTTAAAGGACGATTGTCAGAAGCTTTTAATTTCTACCCAAATCTCAGTGATACATTTATGATATAAAATATTTATCGTAGAGGTATATGATGGTCAGAAGTAGAAGTACAAGAAGCGAGCTGTCACTCATTTGGAAACCTACGTTTTGATAAACCATTTAATATAGGACTGATTGATGTTGATGCTTTGGATTTAGTTTACCATTTTTCATGCTACAATCCCACAACGTTTTTATGTACCTCAAGAATGCCCAGAAAGAGCCATTGTTTAGTGCCATTTTACGGTATTATGCGGCAAAGCAGGTATAAAGTAGAACCAGGGTTGCCTCTTCAGGAGTTTTGAATTAACTTCTGGGAGTCGTATAGAAATCGTACTAGTGAGAATAGACTCTTTGGCATAATTTCTCCTGTTATTTAAAAAGCATTAGATAGTTGTTTCTACTTGGTTACATATTACATAGAAACCTTGTATATTGGTTTTGGATTGGTATAAATATCAATGTCAAATACCTTAGACTGTCGTTCAGTCCTCGTGAAATTCGCATTCATAACCATCTTGTTATTTATGATGTGAATTATTTATATCCCCTTTACACAGGTCATATCAATCCAGAGAGTGTCATCAAATGAAGATATGTATGGAGGGTGTGAGACTGAAGGTAACGAATCTCCAATCATTGAAGATAACTGTAACGACGAGGCCAGCGATAAAAAGGAGACGAGACAGACATTATCCCAACTAGGCCGCCTAACTATTGTTGAACTCAACTTTTCCGATCCGGAAGTGGACTGGAATGGGGGTGATAATCGCCGCTCGAAAAGTGCAACGGTCATGCTTTCACCTTCCACCACTCCTTCTCCACAAAATGGTAACAGTGGGTCAAGTTTACCGGGCGTAAAGTCTACTTCTACTTTTACTCCTCGCCCACCTTTCCACTCCGCCCCGGAATCTCAAAAGTCGCGGAGGAAGATAGTGGGAAATCGTACCAAACAAAAAAGTAAGCAAGGAGATTCCGAAGCCACGTCGCAAAACAAGGCATCTTACCAGATCTCTCACAAAGTTTGGAATTCGACCCCTGTTTATACCGGCTTGAATGAGTTTTTTCTTGCAGGTGTAGATCAGGAGAATCAAGAGAACCCCCATGAGACCACAAAAGCCAATCTTCTGACCGAAAATGGTGAACAGATCTCCAAGTTTGAGCAGATGTCATTGTTTAGTCACTCATCGGACCATATAGTGTGGCGTCCAGATTCAAGCCTAGCCCAGAATCCAGACGCGATCACGCGACAAGATTCTGGTTTTAAAAGTGAGGAAACAATGCAATGTCGACGTCCAATACCAGAAGTGAAAATGACTGTTGAATCTCCGGAAGGATCGGTAGTTATGGACCGAAACAGCTTACTGCCAGACCCCAAACTGTTGGGACAGTCGTACTTTTTCGGCCATGAAGCATCGGATGAGCATCAAGATACTAAGTTGTTGAAGAGTTTAAGTGCACTATCGTCACCTCGGATTAGTTTGTCGGATTATGACTTCCTGCGAGCTCCACCTCCTATACCAAAGGGTGACAATTTTACGAAGGTACATCGGGCATCAACAGTAACTATCTATGGTCTCAGTCCACAACCACCGGATGTTTGGAATGATGAAAGTGAAATTGAACTTACAGGGTTGTCACCAAAACGACCAGCGTCGCCATTCTCATTAGAACAAAATGAATACGATATCAGTGTGCTCGATGAATTTGTGCGTGACGTAGAAATGCATGGGAGAATGGGTCGAGAGGGCTATAGGCATGAGAGGAACAAGAGCCTCCCATTTTGGGAGGAGGAGGACTTGAGTATTGAAGATAAGGATGACGGATCAGGGCTTAGTAGCCCAGCTGAAACGGAAATGCATTATGAAGGTGACGAGTCAAGTGAAGAGGATAGAATGAATGATAAACGGGACGTTTTAGGCCTGGTCTAGCACTTCCGTAAGTATAGCTATTGCATTCCTAGTCTAAGAGACACTGGGGTAAACGTATCGTAGCAAAGTGTATTCAAGTGTATTCAAAGTAAAATCACTCCCATTATATTGGCTGTTCTTAAACTAATCCTGTATTTGTACAAAAGCTGTTCGTAAAGTATATAAGTTAACACTTTTCGCTTGGAATGTTTAGCTTCCTCATCTTAACCAACTTACAATCGTTACAGTAATCAAGAAACTTTCAGACTATATTGTAGAAGAAGCCTTGTGACATATACTCTGCGCCTTCACCCTTCACCTGTTCTGTGAAGCCCTCCATAAAACTATGATTATTTGTTGTATGTTGCTCTAAGCCTTTGTGCAAGCAACTCTTTGTCTAAGAATGTTATCAATACATTGTATTAGCGTTAGGATACCACTTCTTGACATTACCCCCTTGCTCAGTAACAATTATAATTGAAGCCTCACCATTAGCATACTTTAACCATAAGTAGAAACAGGAAACTAAAAACAGAATTTGCTTCTCTCAGTAACGGTTACCTGTTTAGTTGAATAAACTGTAAATTACGAAAGTACGAGTTTACGAAAATATAACATTCCATAATAAATTTACTTATTGGAAGAGGTAATCAAGTACTTTACTACTAGCACGCTATCTCATGTCAATATATCAGCCTTTAAATTTCCTTTTAAGGGCATATACGTAAAGTACACACGTACAAAACTCTCCATCCTGCCCCGACCCTTCCATTTTCACATCTGCACTCTACACCCAGACGTGCCCCTTCCATAGGGAAGAAGAATGGTTTAATTAACTTAGATGTTTTTTGTAATCAAAGAAGTATGGAAGGGAAGTAGAAACATTTGTTCCTGATAATGTAAGAAACAAGCTACGACTATTTTGTATGTAGTTACCCCCTACAACTGTACGTTATTCTACTCTTTTAAGAGCCCTCCTCCTAACTTACTGCATACGTGTTAATTGGTATCCACTCCCTCAAAACAAGATATAGCTCTTGCCTCCTAAAATATCTAGCTTACGATTGAAGAATAACCACTTATTTTGTTCCAAAATCATATCATAAAATGTCCAATTTCCATGTGCAGATATCAATTTTATTGCTCGACACTATTTTGCCAAAGTAAAGTCTTGAGGGTATGCATTATATTTTCTGTTCTTCTGATTCTGTATTTGTACAAGCGATACTATGAGTTAACTTCTGATGAAGATTCATCTATTTTGAATCACATTTGCTGATCCCATGATAACCAATCAGACCAGGCCAGATTACCATCTTGACCCTAAACCTAGCAATGAAGTTGCAGGTCATAATTTTCTGTGCAAGGAACTTTATTCACAACATCTCTCGGAGTTTTGCGGAACGTTTCTTGGTCACCTTCAGGGTTATTCATAGTTAGAGCATACACAGTGGAAATGGTGACTGTGACATTGTTTTACAAGAGGAAACGTGAAGCCATTCTTTTGTCGCTTACAGGCAATACTAATGGTGCTAGCTGCTCAGCAATTGAAGTCTGTACAAGTAAAGCCAAGTCCATTTTTCGTGCGTTCATTTTGCACTCTTCCTCTCCATAACGATCTATAACTGTGCAAAACATTTAGGGTCATGGGGTGTGGCAAAGAGCTGATTTGGCTACTAGCTCTGTCTAGTATTGTGGTTATTTTGCAGCTGTCTCTATCTCTGAGTGCTCTGTTATTACACTCTGATAGTCTCACGTCCCTCCTGATTTTTTTAATTTATTTTTAGTTTACTTAAAGCCTCCAAGCTAACTTGACACAGGGTGCTGGAGCGGGAGCGACCAGGCACAAACTTTTTATCCTAGGCTGAAATCGAGTTAGCAGTAGAATGTGTTTCCTTTTCTATATATCCTTATCACTGCTTGCAATAGGTTTGAAGTGGCACAGGCTTCAGCATTTATCAAAGGCAGTCATGTAGAGGTGCAGATGCGTATCCGACAGGCATGAGCTATCAAAACTAGCTGGAAGCTCTGTCCTGCTATAGCTTCTGGCTGAAATATAAGTCTGTTTTCCATTGCGGTTGTGTAACTCCATATGGCACTAGCTTGGAATGAGCACCTAACTAGGAATGTTTCACAACAGTAATTGAAACAGATGGTTTTCATAGTTGTGTCATGATGCCTGCCTTCACCTTCCGCATCGTGTCGAATCTCAGGACACCCTACACTCAAAGTATATCTAAAGAGTCGGTTGAATTTTACACAAGATAGTCCAAAACTGTTTCTGGCTATTTTTGTCTTTAGTTCTAGTGTGGTTATTGTAAATCAACGGGCCTCAGAAGCACAATGCCCTCTTAGGTGTTGCACCATAGAATTTCACGCCTGTTTTTTGAGAACACATTAGTTGAGTAACTGGCCATTTTTGGAGTCCCCCTCCCCGTCATGCTCTGTTAATTAAAACTGAATCCTGATTTTTCACTGCATATATATGTATAAAATCTATTTATATATATAAATTGCGTGGTACCACATGAATTCTCTAAACTGTCGTTGGTTTGTTTGCTTCATAGATAGAACTCAGTTGCTACGCCCTATGCTACACTGATCAGCCTACGAAAAGCGAAAATGGTCTTTGTACTGATCGAGTGTGTATATGCAACTGCAAATATGTTAGACTTTGCCGTTTCAAGCTTTTGGGAATTACTCTCCTTCTTCAGGCTTTACGCCTTCAGTAACACCGGTCCTGGCTACATAAAACTTGAAACGAATTTCGAAAATCGTATGCAGTTATTTTCAACACTCAAAACTTTAACAAAAGAATTCCAATTTGTTTTTTTAAAAGAAGGTATGCTTCACTTTGCCAACACGCATGGTGAATGGAGACTCTCTGGGCTTTTGACTCAACCCATTAACTATTCACTATCGAGCTGCGGGTCGATTGGCCACAACAAGAGCTAACGTGTTAGCCACACTGAATTCGTGAAGTGTAGACATATCCAAAGTAGAAAATCCCGCTTTACCCTAAAATACAGGTAAAGGAACCCTTTCATTAAGGCCGTTTGGTACAAACTGGTCTACCTTGTATTGCCTCTTCGGACTTCGTAGGAGAGAACCATTAACAGACGGATGATTGGTCAGTCATTCACGTAGACAAAGACGAGGCTACGCATAGACTGAATGAGCCATTTTGGGAGCCTAAAACAAGAATTTGAGCCACTTCTGGCGAGACTAGTTTTTTCCTTACCTTTATCTTATGGCTAACAACGGATAACCCCTTGTTTCTTGTATTCGCCGTAACTATGTTTGGAAACAAAACCGCCCGAAATCTCTCGTTCACAAACTCGCAATTAGTGGGGCTAAAGTCCCTATGTGTGCAATAGAAATAACGATGTTTATCTTGACAAATGATAAAGATCCCGTCACATTTTAATGATGCAAAGTTTTAGATACCATTTTAATTTCGTTTCTTTGATTAGGTCTGAATTATTCTTAGGAGTAGTATTAGTAGTAATAAGAGATGCGCAAAGTCTTGCTTGTCATTTTGTCAGCCTGAAGGAGAGAAAACATTTTTCCAAAGCTGATGACGGTACCTTTTAGCTTTTTCCCTCTGTTCCAATTATATCTATCTATCTATATAGACTCAAAAAATACACTGATGAAGATGATATTGAAAGCTTTGAATTGAAGTGTATTTTTTGAGTCTATTTTAATCTTTATACACAGGCTGATATGTCGGCTGTTTGACTATTGATCTATCTATATATATATCCATATATATATATATCTATATATCTATAACACTTAAAAAAAATACTCTTGCTGGCAAGCTTCCGAAACTTGTCGTTTTTTCATCAGATTAATGTAAATATACTCAAATTGCAGACAGGCGCATTTTGCCTATAGTGGGCCCGTCTGTAAAGGACGGAGCGTTACGACTGAACTCTAGCTGCGACGCTAGCACAACTGCGACAAGGCAGTGTAAAGAATTTATATGGTCCCATAATAAATATTAATATATACAGATTAGGGATGATTTCTAATTGACAGAAAAGTATAGAGTGGGGGCTTCTAAGAAGGGGACCAGTTATACTCAACTAATTTATTTATACTATAAATATGTATAAAATTCAAAAAATTAAGCAGTACAAAGTAATCAAGCTTTCAAGCTTTCCGCTCTTCGTCAGGTCTCATATATATGTATATATGTGTATTAGTATGTAAAAAACAATAAATTAATAACCAAACTTTGAACAAGGTTTCCATCTGTTCTTCATCAGAAACATAAATTTACATTATTTACAACAGAAGCACTCTTTCCACTAAACGAGATTTCCGAATTTTATTTCTCATACATAAGAGCAAATTATTTTTCTCCATGTGTTGCTGAACGTAACGAAACTGATAAACTTAACGCAAGCAAAGGCCGACCTTAGTAAGAGGAAGAGTCCGCCGCGACAGCTTAGAAGACTTCATCACCGATAAGAAGGACCAGCGGTATAAGAGAAAGAAACATCTGCTAGCATTAATAGAAATTCACATACGCAAGAATAGAATATCCCGGTAACAAGCAATTATATCCAAAAGTTAGTTGTTAGGAATCTGCGAAGAAAGATTACCAAGTACTGCTTATGTTTGATATGAGGTTTCTAATTATTCTTTACAGATAATTAGGAAACGCGCTTCCTTCAAGGCGACAACTCGCTGATTGAGAAACTTTGACCTGCGAGGTGAAAGCTCTACAAGGCTGTACATAAACCCAAGAATCAGCTGTTTCCTGACAGCAACAAAATTTTGGTGCTTTGAATTAATCTTTCTCAGAAGCATTTTGAGTTTCGCTGGGTTCAAACTAGTAACAGACTTATATTTCAACAGTACAACGCAAGTCGACATTTATTTCCAGTTTTGCTTTTGTCGTGGGCAAGATTGTACTTAAGAGATTTCTTTGTACACTTCTGACGAAAGTCCACTTTCGTTGATGTTTTCGGAATTTATTTATCAAGTCAGCTATTATTAAGGATCCGTTGATATTGATTTAAAGGTAAAATTGTTAAAGCGTTTTTTGTGTCGAATGGCCTAGGATACATTTCACAGGATGCGAATTTTCTGCCGAAAGAAAAAATCAGCTAGCCATTTATATGATTACTACAGACATCATTAGCTACACGCAAACCACTACATCCCAGACCCCTGTGACTTTGTTTTATCTTGATGAGAGTTGAAATAGCATTTCTAATATCATGAGACCTGTAGAGGTTCTTTATACGTTTCATGATCTTAAGTTATTATTTTAAACTGATGTTTCTTGTACTCTCGAATAAACGTTTCGAACTCCTGCCTTAATAATTTATCTTACGGGGAAGATTTGCCTGAGTGGATTCAAAAGAAAAATTCTTAAATAGACTGGGGACGCTTTGTACGAAATAGCGGAAAGTTCATCGTCCAAGGGATGCTTTGAGAGAGCAGGTGAATTTGATCATAATGATATCTGATATAGTGATATTTGATAACAATGGCACACGAGGAGTAAAAACTAGATAATGATTGGTGGTCAAATAATTTGGGTAATTTTGATACAGATTGCTGGTCTAAGACAGTTTAAGATGAAAATAACGATGACTTCAGAGTAACGAACAGTTTCATAGTACATTTCGTTGTTATTTGATGATCATCCTCCCCTCCTGAATATACAGAACAAGGAAGCACGTATACAATATATCTAATGAACGGTTGATTGCTAGGATGATAGCATATTGAAATCAAATTTGTATGTACATATTGTCTAGAAAGTGTTGCGAATGGCTTCCTTATAAAGACGTTAAAACTTGGGACTTGAAACGTTTGTATTGGAACGTGTTTTGGCGACAGTGTCATTCTCGATAAATTGGAATCAAGAGTGTGTAAAAGATTTTATTTAAAACAGTTCTATTATGAAATTCCGAATCGGATCCTGTTTCTTTTGTGGTAAACTACACATGATATTTGCCAACTATTTAGTATTATGAGTTGAAGGAAGTTTGATAAAATGTCAACTTACATCAGAAAATTCAGATTAGAGAATAAAATGTAGAATAAAGCTGTATATAATTAGCAATGAACAAGCAATGTTTGTACCTTTATGTTAATGAAGTGTATTTTATGCTTTTAGGGACAAGAATATCCCTACTTTAAACTTACGTTATTGACATTGGATTGAAAAGCCATCTTTATCTGTGGATGATGTGATAAGATATTGTAACTGTTGCATTGAAAATAGATACTTCAATTAATAACATGGAAGTGCGTGAATTTGAAGTGTATCTCTTTTTTGTGGCTATGTATGAAGTGATACATGGTAATGTTGCTTGGACGAGACCGTAATGTGCACAGTTGAATGGGGTGTCACCAGGCCCAGTATCCCCTCCAGTGAGGTCTAGTTTTACGTCCACAAGCTTAATATGGCTACATAGATATACCAACAAGTATTGATATCGTTGCTAGAGTGCTAAATACAACAAGGTGGAACCTAATACTATTAAGCAGTGGTAAAAAGGAAAAGCGAGATACCGCACTTACCTTTGGTTTCACGTCCTATGCGCTGACCTGTCTGCTGAGTAAGAATGTAAGCGTAGAATTAGAGACGCATAAGAATTTTGGGTTTATTTTGGGTAAGTGTCCCGCGCAGATCAGGGAACTTACGAATTTTGAATCCGACCTCCTTAATAAGATAGAGACAGTAGAGTTTAGAGGTTGAAACTCATCACAGGATTAAAACAGGACTTGTAGGACATAAATCATTCAGACAAACTCTTTATCTACGCTGATTATACTACGAACATTCATTAAGTAGATAGAGATAGATATGACCAGTTACTCCACAACTATGTAACGAAATTATGTCAACTTGCTGATGAATCTACATTTAAGGAAGTTAATTACGAAATGAAAAAGATAGCGAAGGAAATAGGAATGAGAGATAGGATCGAGATAATGGACAATCAAGAGGCCTTCGTCACTCTTGAGGATCACATATACAACTTCTTTTACAGCACAACAATAAATTAATAAAAATAAATTAAATTTTTTTTAATAAATTCAGCCAAAAGTGAAATGGGAAGAGTAAGCAAGATAATCCTAGACAAAATTAATGCAAGCGTTCGTAACAGTACTAAAGTCAACCAATGGAAAAATACAGACTCTGTCATCAACTGGTCTACTAGCATATTCAATAAAGCACATGGTAGGTTTCTTTCCTTTGATATTGTTGATTTCTACCCGTCTAATTCTGAGAACACTTTAAACGAGGCACTTAGGTGGGCTAGTAGGCACTCTCTTGCAACAGACCAGGACATGAGTATTATTATGCATTGTCGTAAATCATTACTATTTAAAGATGATAAGGCATGGATTAAGAAAGATAACGATAAGCTTTTCGATGCAACCATGGGTAGTTACGATGGCGCAGAAGTTTGCGAGCTTATAGGGTCATATGCACTGTACAAGTTACAGGTATTATTTAATAATAAAGATATAGGACTATACCCGGGCCATGGATTAGCCCGTAGTCGGTGATGCAACGCAGCAACAGGCAGGAAAGCTGATATAAAACGTAAGGAAATAATTAAGGTATTTCACGAACTAGGGTTTAAGATAAACGCGGAAAAAACTTAATTTATTATCCGGTAAATTTTGTCCATACAGAATACCGGGTAATGAATCCTTATATATTCATTCCGACTCTAACCACCGCCATCGGTCCTTAAACAACTACCATCATCTATAAACAAGGCATCTCTAATCTTAGCTCGTATCAGGAATAGTTTAAAAACAACCAGCCTATTTACAAAGCCGCACGGAAAGCAAGCGGATTTGATAATACATTATCCTTTGAAGACAATCCCGTACCAAAGTCGTGTAACCGCAGGAGTAGCGGATTCAATATCATTTGGCTCAACCCATCGTTTAGTAAAACAGTTAAAACTAATGTAACTAAAGTACTTTTCTAGATACCCCTATCACTATTGTTCAAATCTGCACTGAAAAAATAACCCCACCACCTAACCCTAGACCTAACCCTAGCCCTAGCCCTAACCCTAGTCCTAGCCCTAGCCCTAACCCTAACGTTGTGGAAAAGGTGGTGGGGGGATTCTGTCTCTGAATGAGGCGGTGGGGGGTATCTGGAAAAGTACCACATTTCTTACATAAGTCGATGAACATTTCCCCAAAAAATCGCAACTCAGTAAGATTTTTAAGAGGAATACAGTCAAGTTTTTATTCTATGCCAAACTTTAAGAGTGTTATTGATAAGCACAACTCTAATGTCATAACTTCAAGAAAACGTGGTTATTAGTGGAACCCCGGGATGCAACTGTAGAGATAAGAATATCTGTCTTCTGAAAGGTGGATGTTTAACTAAGGGTGTAGTTTATAAAGCGCACGTAACTGAGACAGTGTCTGGTAAAGAGAAGGTATACATTGGCTCTTGCAGTATTGAATATAAGGAATGCTTCAGAAATCACAATAAATCTTTTAACAGCGAAAAATACAGGCTTGAGACGGAGCTTTCAAAACATATTTGGGATTTAAAAGCGCGTGATATTAAGCACAACATCAAGTGGAGCATTGTAAAACTAGCTCAACCATACAATGGAGACAAGTATAACTTGTGTATTACCGAAAAGTTTGCAAATATAACCGCTTGTAAAAGTAACCTATTGAATAAGCGGTACGAGCTGGTCGCGAAGTGCCGGCACAGGAATTCTTTTGTTGCCAATAAGAATAAGGACAACTAACACGACCTCGTAATTGTATGGTAAGGTAGATCATAAATAGAGGTGCTATTGAAGAATTTCTTTCGCGGTCTGAGGAACGTCAGCAGACAGGACGTGAAGCCTAAGGTAACTGTGCTGTTTCCCCCAGCAATGAAGGACCGGGAGTCGTTGAAGGGGTGATGCCACTTGCCATGACCCTTTAAATCGCCACTGTCTCTTTTTGTTTTAACTATAGGCTTACGTTTGAACATAAAAAGGACAAAAGTTCTTCACTGTAAGCATGGTTTGAATGAACGGCAACAATCCGGAAAGTGGCCTTGTGGGGTCTGCTACAAAGGTGTTGGAAACAATTCAAGCTATTGTTCCACAGGCCTGCATTGGGTTCATAAGAGATGCTCTGGTATTAAAGGCAGGTTGGAAGAAGTTCCTTTTTTACCACTTCTCAGTAGTTACATAAATATTTTTTTTTTTCACCCAGTAATGAGGAGACCGGGAGTCGCTGAAGCGGTGAGGACACTTGCCATCATCCTTTAAATCGCTACTGTCCCTTTTTGTTTAACGATAGGAGTATGTCCTGCAGTAGTTATTAGAACAAAGTTTTCTCTCCAATTCAAAATCTATGTTCGCCATTCCTGATGAACGCGCCTCGTATTTTTATCTATACACAGCATTCTACCGTGTTTCGCTTCCTCGCACACCTCGTTCGTATTTCTTGTCTCCATTTTCATTACTTAGGATCCTAACACATCAATTCCAAATATGTTGAAAAACATCCTCTCTACGTAGACTACGGAGCTTTCTCGGACATTTTCAGTTACTATTAACTAACAATTGGTTGGTTTGAAAATGGCTACGACTGGAAGCAAAATTTCAGTTCTGCAGAATTTGAGGAAGAACTCCTGTTGGGTGATAGATTAGTGAACATACCAACATCATACGGACATCTACAAAATTTTGAAAGGTGGGGGTAAACTTTTTGCCTGTCACATGAAGACAAAATACTTCCAGCGACGTCCAGTACCTTTAGATATGGTGCCTACTAATTATAGTAATTATTTTAATTTATGTAAATGACGTAATTCTTATTTATGTGCTTAAGTGAACTCACCTTTGTGTATGGTCTAGATTTAAATTCATGATAAGAGTAAAGACTTTATTCTAGACAACGACGGAAAGAAACGTCTGACGTCTGTCAGTGCAATGCCTCTTGCTTCATTTACTGCTCTACGCCCATTAAAACATTTTATTCATGAAATTTACCCTTTCATGGCCATCTCCATTTTTACTTGGAAGCTAGCTGTCTCAAGTTCCAAACGTTTCTTTTACAGTCAAGAACATTGAAATCGCACAGAGTAATAATACCATGTTTGTCCATAAATGCTCTTTCCGTCGTCCGGTTCTTTCCGTGGTCTTCCCATTTCTTTCTTTCTGTGGTTCTTTTTGGCCACTTTGTAGTTATAACATCAAACATGGATTCGAACGTGCTTCTTTCGGCAGAAACGGAACTGCACCTAAGAGAATACTCAATTTTAGCCCTACTTCCACTTTATTCTTGGTTTTTACTAGCTCTGGTAAAGAAGGGGAAGATATAAAGGCCTCTGGCATAGGCAAAAGGGGCGATACCACAAAAGGACTTTATAGACCTTCTCCAGTTTGAAAGCAAAGTTAAAATACCTTAATCAGTGGTTCAAATTTTGGGTCATGCATGGTTGGAATCCCAATAATTCGATGTTTTAAATTTAGGTCAGTCCCATTCCTGTCTTCTTGTCGTATATGTCTAAATAACTTTATTCTAAATAAACAGTATTTTATTTCTTCTTGTACTATGTTCATATCCTAAAATTTTTGGAAAACCTTCATTTTGTCAATATAAAGTAAACAAAAACCGTTTCAAATAATTGAAGTTAATTAGTGATACAAAACATAAAAATAGCGTTAAATAGCAAATTCATTTTACTACACCTTTTGTGCCAGACACTGGTTACCGAAATCGCGTGGAGTGAAGGTAGAACAAGTTCGCTTGAAATTGCTCCACTACGCTATTTACCAAGGCGGGAGAATTGGAACTTGTCCCGTTTCAGTGCTCGCCACGTCCCAACCTACCACTTTTCATGTAGAACTCGTGACGTCTTGTATTCCCTCCTACCTAGAGGGTTGGGGAGAACATCGCCTGTGGTTGAAGTCCACCATTTTCTATCTAAATAGATCGCTTTTCTAGTTAACCTGTCGAGCAACAATTGAACACCAATTATTTAACTCATTATGAATTTAATGAAATATGACGGGCTGTAAACATGTAGCAACGTTTCTACGCATAGGCTACTTTTTGTTTACCACCTCCTCTCCTTTGGGTGCGGTGTCCTTCAAAGCTTGTTAAAAGGTCTCCTTGGAAATAGTTTAAAACCCTATGACTTTATTGTCATAATATCATACCATGCTCTTTAAACGCTTTCATCTCGTCTTTTTATGACGGTATGCCTAATATACGGTGTGTTAGGTTGTCCTTACACTGGGCGCCTGGGTAAAATAGCATGCCTTCTTTTTATTTTCATCCAACGTACCGTTTGCAACCCGAAGTATATATGTTCACTTATTGATAATCCTACTGAGAATCCCTTCCGTTGACTTTCTCCTTTACCATTTTCTTTTGCAAATAGAAAAACGTGTTTCCTTCATCTATCTCATTAAATTAAATGCCTGAGATTAAGCTTTTTTGAACTACTCGCACTTCTTTGGCTCCCTTCTTTTCAAGTCAGTTTTGCAGACTTCAAGACCCAACCATTCAAAGTGACAGGCTTGTTGGTGCCATTTAATTAATGTCATATGTTAATGTTTCTGTTGCGGATAAGCAAGCACTCGGTTAAGTCAACTTACAATTCCAATATGTGTAGGAGGACCATGTTTAGGAGTATTAGACGTAGTGTAGATGTAGTAGACGTTAGTGACTGAAGCCAGGCCTTGCTATTTCAGATACCTGAACTTGCCTGATACTCTGAACTGTTTCTGGCTAAATCTCTCGATGGTTTCGTGGATATAGATAACTGCAGAAAAGTTACACTTTCCTTTAGTCAGAGCTTTTGTAGCAAAAAGCATGCCAACAAGATGTTGTAGAGAAGGTGTTAAGTTTCTTCTTTGCATCATCTTCTAC
>JAAAKL020002830.1:2503-18684 GCA_010016065.2 Carybdea cf. marsupialis auct. non (Linnaeus, 1758) | reverse complement strand
ATTATAACTTGTTTCATATTGGTATGTTTAACATGGGACATCGCTGGCTATCGACTTTTCTGCATCATATTCTGAGACTCGACTCAGCATTGATTTGATGATGATTACTTGTGCAGCATTATAACTTGTTTCATATTGGTATGTTTAACATGGGACATCGCTGGCTATCGACTTTTCTGCATCATATTCTGAGATTCGACTCAGTATTGATTTAATGATGATTATTTGTGCAGCATTATAACTTGTTTCAAATTCTTAGTATTCTCCGTGTTTCTTTGGGGCAAGCAAGTTCCTTTACTGCTTCTAGTGGTTCCTCATTACCATAACAGTACAGAACATTTCTCAAAACCAAATTACATCTAAACTAAACTACAACTAAAAGTTCCAAATGTACCCAATGATAAATGAAGCCCACTTTATCCCTTACTTATACTTTGATTTATCCTGCTCGTAACTCTTTTTCGTAATTACTTAAAGGGCAAACGCAAACCTGTGTAGAATGTGCAGCACAAAAAAAGGTCCACAGTGCTTCCTTTTTCAATAATGCATCCGCACGTAAAGTAAGGTAGCTGCTCAATACATGGTTCCTCGTACACACTCTTTTATTCTCAAGTTTCTAAACCTATGAACCTTTAACGTTCTCTAGATGATACACACATATGAAGAGCTTTAATTTAAGGGGTTCCTATTAAACACAGAGAGTTTAGCCTTTAAGTTCCGTAGAGCTGTATGTTGACGTTTGGGAGCTCTGCGACTAGCAGAGAATTGAAAAGTACTCAACACCAGGTTATTAAGCCAGGTCAGTAGATTAGCGAGATTCCAACTCGTGGCCCCAATGTTCGAATCGCAGTAAGATTTCACCAATGCAAAGATTTCATTTTTAATCCTATTGTATAAATTCCCTCTCTAACTATTTCTGCTACAAAATAAGTTAGCAGAGTGAAGTAGTAGCATCAACGATAAATGATGATAAGTTCAAATGTTGCTTGCTATCACTGTTACATAGGAACTGTAGGCAATGGACACAATTCCAAATATTTAGGAATTCTTAGCAGCCTAGAAAGACATCATTGTTTTTATTGCAATTACATAGTATTGAAGTGCTCTTTCACTTCCTGTTGTCATATTGTAGGTGCATATGGACATTACACTAGGCCCCAGTTCTATTTACAGTCAATCGATTCCTACGTCACTACAGCAGATCATGGCTGCATAATTTTCTGGGTAGGAAGAGAGGAAATCAACAGCTCCAAGCCGTAATAGCCTTTATTATAAAAATCCGAATAGCTCAACAGGACCCGTCATTTCTAAACGACAAGATAATAGATTGACAACATTTCCAGCAGAATAAGGTTCATACCACCGTTGCCAATCTATAAGCGTTAACCATGAGCAGCCCTAAATATGTCAATAAGGTAACTTTGACAGTCTGAAAGATGTTATCAGCATAGTTAATGAAATATGCAATGATAGCCCCGCGGGGGTAAATACTAGGGTTAAAATTGAGAAGTTGAGTTGGCCTGAAATGATGGTCTCTTTTAGAATTATATGGTGTTACTTAAATAGAGATTTTGGTAGCTTTCTCCAGAAAATATAACTTAGCCATTCCTAACTGAAAGTTAAATTGCAATTTCTATGATCATACTAGCTGGATGTATCCTTGATGAAAGGATTTGACAATATAGATTATGTAATTGCTATAAAATGAGATCGGAGAGATGAGCGATGCTGAATGCTTCTTTGATCGACGTTTGTAGAAGAAGAAGCTACAAACGATTCACTCAGATTACAAACGCGGTTATTTTAGAAATAGAGAAGCAAGATCTTTCACAAAAGCTTCAATGGCAGTTGGACTAGACTATCTAAACATTATAAAATAAAGCCGAAGCCTTGAAAAGGAAAAGAGGACAATACTGTCACCTGCATGGGCAGGAAAATTCTTAGTATCAACAGATAATTAATAACAAAGCTGGTTTGTAAAGGATGACGAGAAGCAAATTTCCTATCCAAGGCAAAGAACAAAGCCAGAACTAAAAATCAACGTTCAACGTAAGAAAAACTCATTTTTGCTAGAAGTAAACCTTAGAAATACACAATGACGGGAAGAAAAAGCAAAAGGTCTCAAACATGGTGTAGACAAGAACAATATAAAGGCATCATAAAATTGACTGAAATATGTATATCATCTTCTGACCAGTAATATAGTACAGCCGCATTCCCCACATGGTAAGACATGGTAAATGATTAAGTATACTTGCACAGCAATTACACCGATGATAAAAAATTTTCTTCACCTTTCTTCATATCATTCACAAATCATCATTCTATTTCGGAGTAAAATTCGATTGTTGTCAAAAGGATCATTATCAGTGGCGGTATTCCTTTTAAAACTTGCCTTGTCTAACTTTAGTTTCGTACTAACTCAGTCAATAATTCTGATCGTATTTTCTTTTAAACTGCATTTTGGATGCATTTTATCATTTTAAGTTATTACGAGTATACGGCTTGAAAAAATTTTGCTAAAATGCTATTTGTTTAGTCAAAGGAAATGAATAGGAAAGAAACAAATACAGTCACGAAATGGTAAAAGAGATTCTCCTTCATCTGCAGCAGCTTAATTGCTTGCTTGTCTATATGATAATCTTATAGAATTGTCACAGCCGTTTATCATCCTACCTCCCAATGCAAAACGAGGGGTTATTTAGTGTGACATTGTTTGGCCAATACATTTTAAAAATTAATATCTGTTTCAGTTCATCTGGTTGGTATTAGATTGCTCCTGTTGCCTCTTGTCATAAGTTAAATGGTGTTTTGAAGTTGAAGCTAAAAATTTCATATCAATTAAAACGTTCCAAATATACTTCAAGCAATTAGAGAAGAGCCTTAATTAACTTCTTAATGACCAAAAGTTCTGATCAACAGATTTGAACAAGATTGACCTGAAAAGTCCATTTGCAGATAACAGGAAAACCTAAGTGAAGAAAAGCACTTCTCTATCCTTAAGTTACCTTCCACAGTATTTAGAAATCGAATGTTTCATCTTATGTTATTATTTTTGATTTCAGCAGGGAAGATTCTTGGGATATGTATTGCACAATTTCTTTAAAAGTGTCTTTTGCAAATAGAGGGCACTATAGCATTCAAGGTGAAACTTAATTGCAAGTTAGTAGACAAGCGCATACTTTCAACTTCAAATGTAATCAAGAAGACACTTTGAAACCCGATTAGTTTTCCGTCTTAAGTATTAGTATTGCTTCCAAACTTCCTGTATCCGTCTCGCTCTCCCTTTCCTTTCGTGAAGTTTATCCCACTCTCTCATTAGTCGGGCTCCATTAGCAGTCATTAAATGTAATGCCATAAAAGCAAGAGTGATCGAAAGGTAATTTTCCCACGCCCAAAGCTGAAAAGACGTGCCGCTCATATTATTTGTCTTTTAATTATCAACCCGCATTCCATTCTAACAAAAGCTTACTTGCGGCTTTTCTAATCCTATGAGATAATGTTCTACCTAAGATGCATCTGCGCAACAAAACAGTCAAAGAACGAAACATGCAGACAGCTAACGCAACTGTTGCAAACTGCCAATTTATATTGCGTCCTACCTTTGAGTGGGATAGGACATCTTTCCGCCTGATTACATTAAAAGGTATATATGTAACATACTAGTTACTTGACAGAATTTGCGACCCACTGATGGTTTTGTGAAGTTTCATAGTGAGCTAAAATCTCAAAATCATGCTTCTCGGTTTTCTCAGGAAAAAACAAGCAATATTTGCTGGACCTAAAACGTTGTAGTATCCGAAATTTTCTCTTAAACACCACAACGTTTTGCATCAGTTAAAATCACCTTTGCTTTACTTTTGGTCCTATATTGTATGATTTATAATAAATGTGATATGGGGGAAGAGATTCAGATTCGATTCAATTTGTACCTCTTTTCTCAAATTAAAACTATTTCTGCTTTCAGTATCGTTTGAGAATATTCTAGCTCCTTTGACTTCTGTATCTCACAACACAACGTCAGAAGATGATATCACGACTCGAGGACAAGGTGTAAACAATACTAATTTACTCCCTAGCAGATGTGGTTCCAGTTGCCCCAAATCGTGACACTTCTGTTCGTGTCGTGCACAATGGATCGCAGATGGTCTTTGAATTCAAGGATGAAAATCCTTCTAATAGTTTCGCTCTCTTCAGTTATTAAATTTTCTTTCATACCCGCAAAGTTCTAAGCCTTTCTTGTAATTGCGAATAAGTGATATTTTGCATTGTGAAATTGAGAAGACGTTTTGTCTTAGTGGCTGCAAACTGTGAACGCGACATTGCTTCTCGTTTCAAACTCTTACTTGTATTACAATGTGATAGATAACAATCCTTTCTTGAAAATATGATTTTTAAAATATACCTCTTAAAATGTTGCTTTTAGCACGGGTTTAACAGATAACCAGAGCATTTCGTTTCCCCCTCGAATTTTTTTAAAATCAGACTCCAGCTTTTCTGATTCTACATCACAAGACGTCGAATATACACTTTCATTCACATAGCTGACGTATTTTTGCTCTTAATGACAAGAAATAGCAAAACAAGTCATTTTGTGGTCCATGATTTGTTGGGGCGTTGGGGGACTGGGGAGATAAGATAAGGATGGGATATGTATAATAGAAAAAGCTATTTTACAGAATTCAAGGAAGTCATTTAAATTTAAACATTATCTAAAGACAACGTAATGACCTATAGAAGTGGGCGCAGTTAAGCGATATCTGTGCGTGGAAGACTAAACATTTTGTTTCCTCGTCAGCCACATACCATAAACTTTTGACATTTGAATACAGAAGTTATCGTTTTCAAACACTGTGCTCACGAAAGGTAGACGATTTTGAGGAAAAAAAATTGTCTGGAAAATGTGAAAAAGCAAATGAAATGCATTGAATGAGGACATTGTGCATTTCGAGCCGATGCCACGTTCTTGAAAAAACTTTCCATCGCATTGATCTTTCTTTCGTGCTGAGCACTATCCTTTAAGGAAATTGTGGGACATCAGAGCGACGGTTTATTAGACACCTGCTTCCCTATCGACAAAGGTCATCCTAGAGCAAACTTTGACTTGGGTTACATTTATTTCATTTCCTATTTTCATTTCAAAATTAGCATTTCTAGCAGTAAACGTTTATAACTCATATACGTGTATAAAGCACATAATAATAAAAGTTTAGTAGCATTATTTGATTCCACTTTTTAGAAAATCTGGCTTAAACGGGTAATTTGCCTCCATAATAAGGCATTTGTAGTTCCGGTTTAGCTCGATCTTTGACCACAATACAACTGCTCAAAAAGAACTTTTTAGTAGGTCTGCTAAACACTAAAATATCCAAAAAACATTACTTGATGACAGATAAAATAAAAGTAAAATTCAGAAAGTTTAAACCCTTTAACACTTAGGGTTGACAAATGCCAGGCAAATGTTTAGCAAAGGGTAAAGCAAATAACCTTCCCTGCCAATGCAACTTTCCCTCTGCTTATCAGGAAGTATGATGAAAGATTGAAAAAACCGTCCCCCTTAAATAATAAGGTTAATTCGGCCTTATAAAACTACTCTAGTTACTTAGAATGGACGAGGGTATAAACAAGTAAGGTGGAAAGGTGATAGTATGTTATGCTGTTAGTTGAAGAGCCACCATGAGATACCTGAATGGAATAATAATTAGTAGGAAGTTTATCTATTACATTTTTCACAGGCATTAGAGGTGGCAAAGGAAGTGTATTTGGTGTCTCGGACATAGACTTGATAGCATCGTTTAATTCAAACACGCAAGGAAATAAATATTTTATTCGAATCAATGTATATTCAAATTTTGTAACAGAATGTGCAAGAAAGCTAAACTTTCGAGATTGAAGATTTTGTTCGAAATATAACAAGAGTTCGAATAAAGGAGTATTCGAATCAATGTATATTCAAATTAAGTAATAAAATGTGCAAGAAAGCTAAACTTTCGAAATTGAAGATTTTATTCGAAATATAACAAGAGTTCGAAGAAATGAGCATTCGAGTTAACGAGTGTTTACTTTAAACGATGAGGTTAAATAAAAACAAATGATGCATTTCAATTTTCTCCATATGTTCAAAGTGGATTAAGGAGGTGTTTACGTTCCCAGATGTTTGAGGAATAAAACTTTTCAGGCCGAGATATTATAATTTTTAGATACATCGTCTCTCCATGAATCCTTCATTACTATTAATGATCAAACCATTTCTCATGTGCTGTGAATCGTGCTAATCAAACTAGCTTGTAATGAAACTTTCTGTAAATCGTCTTGCTTTTAAGTGAAACTTAACATGCTCTATTCAAACCGCATAACTCTATTCATATCTGGAAATAATCGATGGGTTACGTCGGGCGCGATTTTTGTAGCACTTCAAATTGCCACGCAGGATTCGTCGAGCGACAGTCACAGTTTTTGAATCGTGGGAACTTGTTGAAAGCGTTTACACTGGATTTTGCACAAAGCGACGAAAGAAGCAATAGGTGAGTTATCTGCAAATACGTGCGAGACGTTTCTACCTATTGTCACATGCTGAGCTGATCTAAATTATCCCTTAGTAAACTGTTGCATGTGCTGCCACATCATTTGTAATTAGAGTTACAAAAAGCCTCTGTGATATAGGCCTACGAGTGCTGTCCTGGATCGGAGGTACAGATGATCAGCGAAGAACTGAATCTGTGTATTTGTTACAGACTCGAAGAGCGCTGCCAAACATTTAATCCAGAGCAGTTGTATTAAAATATAAGTCGTGAGTTTCAATAAAAGAGCTATGTCTCCGAACTATGTTCTACTTTATCAGCGTCTAACTACTTTAGTCGCGCTATAATATTAATTCAATGTGACTCTGTTTGATATTTCTTTTAGCCATAATTTTCCGATTTCACTTTGTAAGACAATTTTGCAGGAATAAAGAAATTTTTTTTGAAGGTCGATTCGACAGTGATTTACTTTTTATCATTAATGTTGCTACAACAACTTTAAGGAGCAAAATTGATATTTAGATTTCACTGATATGACCTCCACTATGGTAATAAGAAATACAATAGCATATTTTTCGCAGTTCAAATATGAAATTATTCAAGACAAATGCAAAATGTCAGAAAGTGGATTTAAGTCCGAGGAATGTTTTACTGTAAAGAGTGCCTTTACCATTGGGCTACGGTTTACCCAGATGAGCTCCATCAAGTTTAATCAGTGTGTCCTAGCACAATTACTTTTCACTAAACTCGTAACTAACGACTCTTCACTACTCTCTTTGGGCTGATTATATTGTTTTCTCCTTAACTGAGACAAACTTCTCAGCTCTGTCACAACCTTCTAAATATCGTGAAAAATCCCAAATATTGCTGTGCTTAACATCTTCTGTTGTCACACTCCATTGATCGAATCTTTGGGAAGGGAGCCCTCTGTGAGAATGTAACCCTCTATGAAAAGGGAGCCCTCTTTAAAATTGGAACTCTCTATGAGTATGGAGCTCTTGTTGAAAAGGAGAAACAGAGAGCTCTATAATAAGCCCTCTATAGAAAAGGAGCACTCCATGAGAATGAAGTCTGCTTTGAAAAGAGGGCCCTATGTGAAAATTGACCCCTTTATGAAACGGAGCCCGCTACGAATTTATAGCCCTCTATGAAATCGGAGCTCTCTCTATGAGAATGGATCCCTGTATGAGCAAGGCGCCGTCTTTGAAACGTAGCCCTCTGTGAAAAAGGAACCCTTCATGAAATCGGAGCCCTCTACGGAAATTGAGCCCTCGATAAAAATAGAGCCTTCTATGAGATTGGACCCCTCTATGAGATTGGACCCCTGCATGAAAAGGGAGCGGTCTATGACGTCGGAGCGGTAATCCATGTAAATGAAGTACTACTTGGGTCCTCACACAACTGCTGCCTTGTGGCACAGTCACACTCTTTTATGGTGTACTCCAGATTTTGAACCCAGTTGTATATTTTCTATTGGAAGTTAATGGTAGATATTCAATTAGTCCCAGCTGCAGGTATAGGTTCCAATTCGCCCAGAACGTGGGCTTAGAATATTTAATTCGTATAAACAAGTTTTGGAGGTTTCCCTAGGTTGTCATACATCGGATGGAATACAGCAGGTAGCAAATTACAAACACACACTAAAAAGGTTTTGCAATAATAAATTTGTAAAAATTTAGTTTCCCGAACGAGTTTGCATGGTAATTTATGATAGTTACTGCGGGTGTGGGATCATGTACTAACTCCCGATTGATTGGACCATCAACGAAAATACCAGAGCTCCAACAAGAAGAGGAACTTTTCTTCAGCTGAGGTTTCAACATAAGGGGGGTCAACATCAAGACTATGCATTTTGTAGGCATTATTTGATTGACAAAGGTAGTGTACCATAGAGAAGCGGTGTACACGTCAGTATAGCAGCTACTACGGCCTATAAATTATGAACAATCGTATAGATCATTGCTTAATTCGATTAAATAGGACTTTCTCTTGATCATACAAGTACTATAGCTTAAAATGTAAACCGAATTTTGAATGAAGAACAGTTTGCTAAATTCATGAAGAAACCGTTCAATGTAGCACGAAGATGACTTGAGAAGTGAAACTTTACACTGATGCTCTCAATATTCTCAACCTCAAAATTCAATAAATGTAAGATTCTCCAATGTATAAAAAAATCCGTATCGATTCTTGCCAAAATTCAACCCACGTCATTCATGTCTGATTGATTATATCATTTCGTTTTTAACTTTCGTTTTGTTCTCCTCAAGGTGCAAAAATGATTCTCATTCCTGAATGAAAATATATTCAGCGAAATCAATAAGAAAAAGAAACGAAGTTACTTTTTCGTATTTGGATTATTTGCATGTTTTCACATTTTGCTACTACATTCAAAATTTGCATACATGCAAATTTGCTTCATATTCTGTCAAATTTTCTATCCACAATTTGACAATGTATTTGATAGGCTAGCGAAAGGTTGAATCGACTCTTAAACAGAGGATAAGCATAAAGCAAATCAAGAACCTCGCGTGACTTTTCTCTTCGTGTCAACTTCTTTCCCGGGATAATTTCTCATGAAATATAGCAAGATGACAAAAGCCATTACTATGACAACTAAAAGATGTTAAACATACATATAGAGAGCAGGAAGCGATTGGACATCGTCGTCATGAAAACGGAGCTGATATGAGGAAGTTCAATATATAAACTGGAAAACTCAATGGGAATTAAAAGAGCAGTCAACGACTTATGGTAAAAAAGAGACTTTGCAGGGATACATAACGAAAGAAAAGTATATACCAGATATTGTTATAAAAGCAAAACGCAGTTTTAGAGTCAGAAAAGTGAAACATTTAGGCCTTTTTTCAATTAAAGACAAAAAGGGGAGAAGCCCGTTGCGTTAGAGATGAGAAGCCATCTGCCCTGTATCGCCAAGGTGCCAACTTAATTCAAATAACAGTAAAGATGACATCTAGGAAAAATAGTAATCATAGACTATCTATTAATCAGAGTGAGTACATAGCACGGGGGATCCCATTTTGATCAGCGCAGTCACGTCATTTCCATTTTCTCTGTTCACACATTCCTTGCCTACTTACACGCGCATATTTGTAAAAGTGATACTTCCAGGTTCCTCTATGTATATTAATGTTTCTGTGATTGTGCCACCACACGTTGTGGGCATGTTATGACATAAATGGGTAATTCAAAGTATGTGGTACCATGTGCTGCGATGGTTGTCAGTTCAACGATAATAAACCTTGGACCAATGCAACTGTTGATGGTGCGGAAGTCCAAAATAGCATAAAATAGGAAAAGAGCGCTATCTGAAAGCTGACTCTGTTAAGAGTACGATTATACAAGAGCAAACAGATCTTCAATTTGCACGAGCAAATCCGTCATCTGAACACTTGACCCCAGGCCCGAAACCTCGCGTTGCGAACAATAGCGTGGGCATCCTTCGCAAATCGAGAGGGCCGAATCCATCTAGAAACCTAAATGTAAAACGACTAAAACTTGTTGATTGCTGCTACATTTGCTTACTTTATGCAACGCAGAAGGAATCAAAACAATGCTATGCTATTTTTTCTTATATTAGCTTTCAATTCAGTTCTTCACTATCACTTCCACTATAAAAAGTGCAATAGCTATAAATTTCCTCCAATAACAACAAGTTCCGACCATAATGAAAGGATATACGACTTCCAATTGCTCGGAACTTACCTTGAAGACAAACCAAAATCTTAATGTCACTCCGGACAATCTTTGAGAGCTTTCGGAGAATCGAAAGGAAATGTCCCCCAATGCCCCCTTTATGGTCACGTCACTTGAAATGACCCCATTTACTCATTCTACAAATTCCCCGAAGAGATTACCATGGGTCCAAATAAAAGATAGAATGCAATATCACTACTGTGCTCCATATTATTGTGCTCGAAGTTATATTAAAAGTCTTATTCACAAGACCGTGTTCAACAAAACCTACGTCATTAACTAATAGCTTACAGAATTTGATTCTATTAAACATCAAATAGATGTTGTATACATGGTACCTTAGGTAGATATCTTTAAATACTTCTTAAAAAGAGGTTCAAAAACCAAAACAGCGATTTTTACATCAAAATTATATGTCGCTTACGCAACTAGAGTTTATTAGGAACCAACGTAGAGTACACTAGTTCATTAAAACTGTTCGAGGGTTGGTAGAGATATGGGGAGACGGACGATGGATACAGAGAAATGCTCAATTCAATATGTTGAACTGCACAAACGTTGCACTTTCTACCCAACGTCGTAATAACTTTGAAAGGGATTCATTGCACTTGCGTATTGTCGGATGTGACATCTGACACAAGAGCTGAAACCTTGAGGTAATTTGCATATCACAGTCCTAGAGGGACAGCGCTGATAAGTGGGTACACGTGCTACCGAGGAGTACCGCTGTAAACTGAATTGACACCACCTGCTAAATTAGTAAAATAATTTTTAAGGTGACACAGTTTTTGAGTGATTCTTCACTCCCCAACCCGTGATGTACGAGTTTATCAGTTGTGCTACATTCCTAAAGCAGATACTCTGCTGTGTCTTCGTCGAGGCCAAATGCCACAGAGGAACAGGCCTATCCTTCCTAAAACCAATAAGTCAGTGAGCGTTGGCTGTGTGCTGTGTTCTATAGAAAGTTTAAAGCTGAACAGCAGCTCTGCAAAGCAGGTCCGTTTGACCTGCACATATTTCCCTGATAGAGACAAGGCCATTGAACAAAATTATGATTCTACAGTCTATCAATATGTGTGGTAAACCCAAAACATAAGTCACCTGGCCCCTCTCTGGGTGTAAATCACTGACATTAAGAACATAATTGAAACACAGTGATAAAGTTCATAATTCAAATAGTTTTCAGTTACTATGTTGCCATAGTTTCCCCCTACGACGGACCGAGGTAAGTGTACTAGCGACTAATTCTAGCTTGCTTCATACAATTAGTGCACATTGATTAAAACGACAACCTATGAGCAGTAACAACAGCAACGTCGCCTACACCACCAAAATAATCTAAAGCACAATACAAGCCACAAATGTACAAATGCATATACAATAGTGATCGAACTCCCTTGTGCGTCAGCAAGCTGACGGTTTAGTTCTTAATAAAGTCATGTCAAATGACAACATTTGTATGCAAGCATAACTTAAAAGCTACAAAATTCTAGCTGGTTTAATAAATAAAATTTTCTAGAGGTAGCGAGCCTCTAATTGAAATTATTCTCTAGAGAGATGTCAAAGTAACATCGTACATAACGTAGAAGAATACTCTGCGACCTGCCCATTAATAATGATTGCTTCATTGCTACCCCGTAGCCGATATAATTTAATAGTTAGACAGTTGTATTACTTCAGAATTTAAACTAGTCCATCGTATAGTGATAACGCACGAACGACGCATGGATCGGATTTGCAACCTCTGATAAATTCTTCTTGGCTCACACCCCTGTCATTATCCTGTTGAGAGGAAAGCAGAATTTTACAATGCTTAAGCTTGCTGATTCCATTTTCTGTGTAAGAGAACAGCACAAAAAGTTACTTTGTCTTCGGAAGTATCGGAAAAGGTAATGTTTTGTGAATGTGCCGTAAATAATACTCCAACAAGCATCCCAGCTTTTAGCAATCCGTGGGAGGGTATAGGTAACTGAATTGTTGAAAATATTTTAAATGATATTTTAAGGTACTTCAAGGTAATTACGGTTTGTACAGTGGGTATAATTTTCTTCCGGGTTTTAATTCAAAAATCGAAGTTTGACAAAAACAAGTCGCTATTTGCTACAAGTTTCCTTACTTCACTCGCATCAGCATTCCATCGAACAGAAACGCGGAGAACTGAACTATGGAGACAACGATTATCATCTTCGATAATTTGACAGTGGCAGACGGAGATGTATAACGAGGAGGACGTTTAGATGGCAACGTTAACTCTCCGGGTGCTAAAATCTAGGATCCCCAGGGCTTGTCTTCATGTTATGTTCCATACAATTATGAAGTTAGAATGTCACCTTGCCGTATTCCTAAATACATGTAAACAAGTACCTGCTTCACTCCAGGCACCAATTACTTGAATATTTACATTATAGTACGTCTTCGTTTGGTGCTCTGATGCCCACAGGTCACCATTAACCTTAAATAGTCTATCGCGGTTTTGCTAGAGACATAATAAAGGAGAACAGCTCGGTTTTGAATAAAAACATCAACGGCGCAGCGTAGTGGTCACAAGTACGCAAGACGAAGAAAGGTTTGATTTCCATATCAATTCAGAATTCATTTCCTACCATATGACGAGGAAAATGACTTCGAAATTAACTTTCATGCAACTTGATCAATATGAATTAAAATCTAAGATCTACTATTTACGAACAAGCACTGAACGACGCCAGGCGAAATTTCGTGGATGCTACTAAGGATAAAATATGAGACAGATTTCTTTCCCAAATTTACAATGCCAATTACATGGTTTGGTCTGAAATAGTTAACGTTTATTAAAGATGCTATTTTTCTTTATTTGGATGAGATAACGGGCCATCCGTTAAGATAATGTTGTATGCGAACTCTAAAGTTGTACATTAGCTTCTAACTGAATAGGAGTTGACGTTATTTTACACCTAGTACCCATACATTTACATTAAAGCATATCACTGACGTTATCTACAGAGGTCCATGTACCGAAATCATTCTTAAAACTTTCAAAGTGCCTTGATCAGCTGCGTCATGCTCCATTCATTAGCTCAGCCATTAAAGTTGTCAACTCGTCTAATCAGAATTCCAGGTTCGAACCCAGTTGTAGTGCTTTTTTAAAATCTCATTTGCAGGATTCAGTGCATCTTCAATCTAGGAGCGATTCTAGATAGGCATGCAAAGGTAGTGTTTGACTCAGTTTTGGTCTCTATAAGAAAGCCTGAACTTCTTTCTATGCGAAATTATTGTAGCTTTTAGAATTAAAAACTTATAACGGGCCGGAAAAACCCTACATGCTAAAGCAATTTAATGCTAAAGCAAAAAGGGTACACCATCAAAAATGTAAGTTAAACACTGTGAAACTAGTGACTCTCAATTCGTCTACTTCCCAAATTTAATACCAAATAGTCCGATCTAAAACTTTTATTAGTTAACATGCACATTACGGCGGGTTCCTTTTATTCATCAAGGCACAGGGTGCAAACTTTTTACAATTTCTGCTTTACCTTTTGGATTCGTATATAGACCCACGCCCCCAATCTTGCATCGGAAGTGCTTCAAGGCTCAAAGAACACAGCAACAAGAAAGACGGATTCCTGACAGTAGATTTACCGTGAGTTCTAAAGGAGACTTACAACACCTGCTATCACGATGATCGTAAAATACTTAAAATTGATAAAACTAATATCAAAAGCAAATTGCCAGTTACACACTTACAATGTCCATTAGTAAAAGGATCTTTTCCAGCCGCTTCTCAGGAGTGTCTTCGTCACCGGCTACGTAGACTGAACCATTCTGAATGAAAAATATATTATCACTATAGTCATAAAAAACAGTGTTGTCATTTTGCATTCGTCTTCCAGGTCTGAAAGGTAGACATGAAGGGGCTACGTTTAAAGAGGGGTAGGGTTGACTTTCTTTTAAGTAACGTTAACGCACACACGCACAGCATTGCAAGTCTGATAATTACACACTCAAATTAACTTTAAAGAATCGTGAAAAGAATCACTAGTAACGGCCTTTGAGTAACAGTGCGTCATACGTCGCGCACCTTCTATGGGCAGCGTCAGGAAAAACACGTTTAATACGAATGCAGCTTTAAAACTGACTCTCACACAGTTAAATTGGAAATTTTCACCCCAGACATACTTGGATTTCTTGGAAAGTGGATTCTGTCCGAACTTTCCTCGTATATTTCAGCTCGGAAACTTCTGATCTTTCTATAACATAAATTTGTGCGCGGGGTAATATCATAATAACAGACACATGGGCGTAATAGCTGTTTTTACTGGCGGGAAAAACGGAAGTCAGGGGCCAGGTTCGCTACCATCATTTGTCTCGCACCTCTGCTAAAATGCACTGTTTTTACACCCTTACATTGTGCTGTTTTAGAGCCTTTAAACAAAGAGTGATGCTTCGTTGGCAGCAAAACCCGTATAGCCTGATAATTCAAAGCCTGCGAACCGACTTCATGGACTTCTTGCAGCAAAAGTGTCGAAAAAGTAGGTGCTCTAGCACACAAACAGTTGTCGTTTCCCGTGGTCGTGTACATCAGTGTACGTGTACGTCAGTGTCATGCCGATTTTATTCACTACATAGCATGAAGTGTAAAAATAATTTTCCAGAAAATTCGTTTTACTTAACTCCTCGAGGCTCTGTAACATTACAATATTTTACCCTATCGACAATTCAATTTTCTTACAACTAAAAACGAAATCGAGTACAAAGGAATGTTAATGTCATTCTACACTCTCATAAGTTGTAATTCTGTCTTATAACTCTGAACAGCATGTTTCTTAAAGAGGAACAAAGATTTCGGAAAAGGAAAGACACAGTCCACTGCGTTATAACAAGTTCCAGTACCGGTAATTATAGGATGAGTTACAATGAAAACGAGAGAACGGGGCTGAAAGAATAACTTTCTACAGGAAGGAATGATTAGATAGGCAGCTTGCAAAGCACAAGAACAGTAAAGTTAGACCAAGATGCGTAGTGTCAAGCGACCTAACGACGTCGGAGGATTGATAACGAAGAGTCCCAGTATAAGATTGTTAGTTAAATCCCAGCCTTATTGACATCCCTCTAGTAAATCAGATCGTCTGATAAACGACGAGCGATTTCTTATTCAGAGCATGGGATGATAATATTAAAAAAAATTAGCATATTTCGAGTCAAAGAAATCAGGCTACCAAAGCATATAAAATACATAGGCTTACGAGTATTTTGAGTTTTTTTAATCAGAAAAAACGGTTAGTAGGATCATGTATGTTTGCCATTTAAAACTTTAAAATTGAAATAAAATTTCCCGTGATAATTTCGCTCTTGTTCCTATTATACTCATGGTGTAAGGTTATGATGAGCATTATACAAAAAAGCTTTTCAACCTAACGACATGTCATCTATATTCAGAGCAATCTTGGGGTTTTGTACCATACATAACTTATCCTAATATTGAAATGTTCTCTCAAGTGCGTCGACTAGACCAGGGCAAAATGAAATTGTCAGGCGTTCTTTTCAGTGACAGATATCTGTACTTAGTGTAACTGGTGGGCTAGTAAGCCTGGTCGGGCAAGACGTCCAATGTTCAACATCTAGGAAGTGTCCTTCTGGGGACTTAATGCACGTAAGACGTCGGCTTCTTTAACTAGTTTGTGTCCGTTTCTTTATTTAAAAGCAAAACACAGCTTATTGTAAACTGTGTAAATAGCTGAAGGATCGAAGGTGTCTCTTCTGTAGTAAAGACGTGCGTTATCAAATGTGGAGTGGATACGTTTCTTAATGAGTGCGTAGGGAAATATGAAAGAAGAGAGAGAGAGAGAGAGAGAGAGAGAGAGAGAGAGAGAGAGAGAGAGGGGGGGGGGGGGGGGGGGAGAAAAAAAAAAAAAAAAGCCAAAAACAAAAAAAAAAAAAAAATCGCTCCCCCCCATTTTTACACAC
>JAAAKL020002829.1:0-24772 GCA_010016065.2 Carybdea cf. marsupialis auct. non (Linnaeus, 1758) | reverse complement strand
TGTGTCTGGGGATAACTGATCTACAAAGACTATTCAATATCAGACAATAGAATTATCAAAGCTTGACAGATTACCTCCAAAATTTCTAAATCACATTATAGGAAGAAGTTTTTGTTATTTGCACTTTATTGAAAAGGCTGCCTATCATTATTGACACAAGGCCATTGTAAAGACACCAAGACATATTGTATTTGCAGCTCATTACAGCCATGTAAAAACATGGTAAATCAATAGAAAATACCCCTATCTTCTCTTAAAGACAACTAAATTAAAATGAAAGGGCACAATCTCTAGTTTCAATACTTTATTTCTCACATAACAGCTTTTAAAACCAAAATCTGTAACTTAGACAGAAAACACTGTTGACCTGTCAGTTGACACTTTTGTACTCCAGATAGGCCAATGTTCCACTTCTGGAACATCGTAAAATACAGTGATAAAAAACTATTAAACTATCAATATTTTGTAAAATACACTTAATCATGAGGAAATAGGGACCTTTAACTCTATCATTTGAGATAATCTGACTTTTCAAGTAGTTGCCATCACCAAATTAACGAAGTTAGAACATTTTGAGTCCAAATTTCGAGAAAAGCCCCCTTTTGACAGCCCCCCCTGCAAAAAGAGACACCATGGATTTTGATAAGAAACCAATTGTTACGACTTCCTCATTCATAAACTTCTATTTAGTATAAAATTTGTAGTGTCAAATAACTCACAAATAATTTTACAGGTAGTTTAAGACAATGTTCCAGAAGTGGAACATTGGCCTGAAATGGGTTAATTGCTTCTTTATCTTAAATCGTCTTCATTCTTTGAATGCTTGCATCTGATGCTTCCTATTTCGCCATTTTTCACTACAGATTCAACAGTAAAGTATTTCTAATTGTTTTTGAGTGAAGTCTTAAACGAATTAATAAGAGAATGAGCAAGGACCTAATATCTGCAAACTATTTATTACTCACAATAGGGAGCTTGTAAAAAAAGACGCTTCCCACATTTTGATGGCAAATGTTTTATAAAACCAGTTGCAAGGCTTAGTAGGTTCTTCTGTAGTTCTCTGCTTTAAACCGATTTACGCTACCGACAGTATTGTACGGAAGAGGGTCATGATACCATGCCCAAAAGAAGTCTTGAAGTTGGAATAACAAATGGTTGTTCTGCAAGAGAGGCCTTCGTAAAGATAATCGAGTACTCCAATTCTATAAACTGAGAAACATCCTTCCTTTTGGTTTCGAGTAAAATTACCTAAGCAAAGTGTCGTTATTTGGACGTCCTACAGCAGCATCCAGTGCGCTATTGTAAATAGTGGATCGAGCATTATGGTACACCTGAAAACGAGAGTCCGCACACAAAGCCTTACAATCAGGGTTGATCAGTGAATACATTCCAATGAAAGAATCGGCATACTACCGTTGCGATATCTCTTCACACTCCTTGCTTTGTTGGGCTTTGGTGTCAGTCACACGCTTATGTACGCTACCAAGGACATGTTGTTTCGTTCTGTTGATAAGAACTTTGGGCAACCTTTCCAAATGCCATGCTCCGCATTGCCGTTTGCAATTTTGTAAATGTAAATCGTATTGCCTCTTTGTTGGGTGGTTAGAGTGTCTTTGGTTTATCTTGAGAGAATTAGAGGAGAGTAGAAAAATGTGAGTTTTGAACAGGATTAGAAGGTTTGGCCGACTGCACGAGGCTTCTGCTCGGCGAGTCTCAGCCACTTTATGGATCCATCGAAATTAGAGCACTTGAAATCAGAGCACTGAGCACATTGTGGAATACTATAGGCCTCATGTCTTTCTGCTGTTGGCTTTTGATGCACAACGCAAACGTTAATTTAGTACATCTATTTCCTTGGAATATTCTCCTGATGTTGTTCAGTTCCAATGCAACTTGTGTTTGAACATATCCTCCATGACTAATAGGTAAGAGAAATAACAAGATTCATCTTTTGTCTTTTGAATATGATACAAGCCAAAATGATGTAATTTAGGACTTGTTTGTAGATTTATTTTACATTGTTTCCTTGTTCACACAGTATGTCGGGAAAGGCCACTATGTTTCTCTACTCCTACTTATTATTTGCACCTGAAGAAGTCTGGAACCAATTGTTATCATATTTACGCAGTGGATCGTTATGTCTTTTAGTCTTGATGTTAATTATTTTGGGAGCGTACCAGTCATACTAAAGTATATGGTCAGTCAATTGCAACCATCGACCTTCTAGTAGCCTCGTTCTGTGATTCTTGCCCTTCTTGCAACGGCTTAAAAGTGATACCAATGATTCTCCTTGGGAATCGTCTCTAGAAGACATCGAACATCTCATTAACCAATGGTGAACTTTTCAGGGAATCTCCTACATTGATGGCACTTGACAGAACTACGGCTTTGAACAAGCAAATTTTTATCGGGGCTTTTATAGTCTAGATTGCAGTGCTTTACTTAGTTTCTCATTTATCAAAGTTCCTTTCCGATTAGACACTTAGCACTGTTCTATTTCATATCGTGATCATGAAGCCCTTTTCACTCAAATAGAAGGAATGCCCAAAAGAAAGTCTTGACGCAAGCAACGTGAAGTCTATTACTTTTTAAACCTACAACGTAGAGAGATCCAAGAGGTGTCAGGGCGCGAGATTACAAATTACTAACACAATATTACCTTATCGTTAGTTATGAAACTACACGATAACTAGCGAAAAGATTTTAGAATGACGTTCCCACTAACACTCTTTCGCAAGATTTTGTTAGTTATCGTTAGTTATCGCTTAGTGGGAACTGACCTTTAGTAAATGAGTATCAGTTTTCAAGAATGTTTTGATATCATTCAGTTACTATGTGGAGATTGTCAGAAGAGAGCATAAACATGCGTTTTGGCAGTAATATTTTTAAAACTTTCCTTTCAGAGACTTGATCTCCCGTCGACTGATGAAACAGGCCACCCACTTTTGGCAGATCCGCTTCGGAAATTCTTGAATTCGCCACAGCATAGGCCTACAAGCTTTCTTTGAACAGCGGTATTGTTGCCAGTAAAATGCTGTCTTGATCGACCATCGTTCTTTTCTTCCAGAACTCGACGATTACAGTGAGCCAGTGGATGACGATGGTGATGATGACTCTAACAGCAACTACACCGGTATGACCATCAAAATAGTCCACAATGTTGTTTGTTATTTTTAGAGCGTCTAGTGACGATTTGGCTTTCCAACCGTTTTACTTCCAAACAAGAGTATTGAAAACAACAAGTAAGAGTTGATTGAAACCTACTAAGGAACAATTTCTAAGATAATTGTCACTTTCGAAAAATATTGCCATGCAGTATAAATTGAGCATGGAGGAGTTCTCTGAAACCAGTTTTTAACTGCTCATGTTGGTTCAGCCATTACTAATCAGATCAAATGATTCTCCGTAGGATCAGTCCTGTATGTCGATCAGCTGCCGAAAGATAATTGCTCAATGATATCAAGCACAACCTAGAGTTTATAGGAAAGGTAGACTGTTGGAGTAAAGCCTTCCCAAACAAGAAAGCTCATGGCTTAAACCACCGGGGGGGGGAGGGGGCAAGAGGGATTATACTACCCAGTCTCGATATCCATATCTACAGCAGGTGAAGCGCTACAAGTTACTTGTGATAAATCCGCATGTGATTCTAAGACAAATGACAAACAACGATTTTACCTTTTTTAATACAATTTTCGTACCTTTAACAGATAGTATAGTGTATCCAGCGAGTCAACATCCCCTTCTTTGCCAAGAGTGAAAAAAACCTCTAGCTAGGGTCCTTCAGCTGCAAGAGCATTTGTAAGCAATTGATTTATAAGCAACAAAAAGTTTAGATTTTTTTAAAAAGGAAACAACAAGCCGACCTGAAGCGAATTTGCCGAGCAAGCAAAAGCCAAAATAATCAAAGTTTATTGAAAATGAGACTAGATAAGACATCTGGTTCTAAATAGTCCTACTGTCAACTAAATAAACAACAAGTCCTTTTTCTTCATAGCGTTTAAATGCTATTTCTTGTGGGCTTCGTTAACTAATATTTTATAGGAGGGTTTGGCTAATAACATCATTTTCCTGACTATAAGTAAAACAGGGAAGACATGAGAGTTTCCTGGGGAGGAGGTGGGGAAGAAATAAAAATTTTAAGCCGGGGTATTAACTATTGTGTTGTCCTCACTAAAGTCATTTCTTTCTGCACTGAGGCGTATAGCAAAGCTTACTTAAAATCGTGTATCTTGTCTTTTTCACTGTATCTAAAGTTTTTTGTTTGTCGATATTGTACTGTATTAATCAAGCAAGCCATGGGTCTTTTAACTTTCCTATGCAGATGATGACGTCGTTGATGACCCGAAGCCTACTACTTTGTGCGAAGCAAAGTGTGTAAGTGAAAAAACGAAGGAAGGTTTTTCCATACATGTGGCAGAAACTTACTGTGCATCTGCATGTGGCCACCATTGATGAGAAGGCGCATAGAAGAAACACATACTTGATGAACTCACCTCAAGCTCGCCGTTTGCACTTCTGAACTTTTGAGATGAAGTGCAGAAGTCGACATAAGAACAAGTGTAATTGTAAGTTGATGATCAAATAAAAAGATCTATAGTAATCATCAAACGTGTATTATGTTGAAACATTGAATATCCTGTTAGAATGTGCATTTTAAAATGTAAGAAGCGATTAGCTATAGATTTCTCGCAGAAATTCGCCGATCTTCCTGTTCAGGTGGCAAACAGAAAACCCTTGTAAGATGCGAGGCGCGTACAATAGTGAGGTGGCAAGACACGGTATGGTTATAACAATAGACAAACCTTAAGAGTAAGAGACGAGTCAGACTCAAAGGAAGCCCAAAAGACATCATTGCAATGCTTGCATGGTTTATGTACTCCACAAACATATCGCATCTAATATAATCTAATATAGTACGCGAGAATGTGTGTGTGTAAGCGGAATAAGCGGCCACATCGCCTTGCCTATCATTATGAAACTTTGGATGGATACTCCCCTGTACCAGAGACAGATTATTAGCGGCTGTGCATTTCCAGACTTCCGGATGTGCCCTATGAGTGTATTCCAAGTGTAATGTGCACCTTGCAATATACATATATCTATTGTGTGCAAATTGCATCAGAATCGTCTTATGAGCGTATTCCAAGCTGGAGTCCTTTAACGAAAACTCAAGAACTCAACTTTACCTCAGTAAAGACTTTCAAATTCATTGACAGACCATAAACTCAGGGCGGCTGGAAGCTGGTAGCCAAGGATGCGGCAATAATTAGGTTCTCTGCTTATCAGGAGGTATGATAAGAGATTGCAAAAATTAGGCTTTTGCTCCTTGAGCCTAAGGGACACCCGATGTTGGGATGCAGGATGCAAAACCCTTATAAGGTAATATATTGCATTAGGGATAGAAGAAAAATGTTTCTTTCAAACTACATCAGATGAAGACAAGTAGTTAAATGCTGTCTGATGAATCTTAAAATCAGTCTCATTTAAACTGTCTACCAAGACTTCAAACTTTGAAATGGAATTTGGCCCAATTTTATGTAGTTTTATCCGAAAAATGCCCCGACCAGTCCTTTTGGGGAAAATGTTTTATGGACCTTAGAGTAGGGGCCCCTTAATCACGAAATTTCACACTGCATGCAGGTGGTCCTTGCTATCTTATTCGGACTGATTCATCTTATCTATGGTATTTGCGTGTGCTATAATGGTGGAACAAATGTTAATACGTGTTGGTAGAAAGGGTCCCTTTTAATTTAACCGGAATATGTGCCTATGAAGCGTCAGTACGGAAAATATGAGAGTCTAGTGAATAGGGACGCTCTTTCAAAATTACACAGTAAAACTGATTGATGTAAATGAAGATTATAACCTAGTTAAATTAATCTTCTCATTTTAAGAGGATCAAAACCATAAATAGCATGAAATGGATAAATACATCAGGTTTGGTAGAAAATACATAGATAATTATGTTTTGCACGAAAACAAATTTCATTCACAGCAACAGAATACACTTCATTGAAATAGTCTATGTCATCTTACGTAGGCTCACTTACTTCTCACAAAGTTATTTCAGCAAATGGTGAAAAGAAGAAAACTTCAACAGCCCATCCTATTAAAATATGTTTTCTAAACCTGGGCAATAAATTTTGCCTCTGAAGTGATCAAAAATACCACATTAGAGACCCTTTTTTGAGCTTCAACCACTGGGATTTGTTACTGCCACAAAGCAAGTCTGGAGACCCTGAAACTGCAGTAGTATAAGTACAAGGACTCTTCTTCTGTGATTTTTTTCTTAAAATGCTGCCACAGATCATTTGATGCCAAAATTTTAGTAAGTTTGTGGTGTATTTTTAAAACCATTCTTTAATGCAAACCGCTGACAATCACTCGGATTGCATTTAAAGAGGTTCTTGTATAATTGTTCCGTTGATAATCTGAACATTTGCACGAATAGCTCTAGTTATGAATTTGTTGTATACTGTGGTGTGTTGAAGCGCTTGCACTTCCAATTTGTTCTAGCTTTGCTTCGAAAATCTCTTAGAATCGAACGGCTACCGACGTCTGTAATACGACTGTAAAATAAACCATCTAAAATTGATCTTCTCAATTCTAGCATTGCTTGGGAAGGCCCTAAGATCTTGTAGCGAAAATTTTTTCGCTACGGAAATGTTAATCATCAATAAATTCTGTGTGATTTACAACCCACTTTGTTCTATTTCATCATGACCGAGATGAACCATTAAAATAAGGCCATGAATAGCAAAATGTGGACTACTTCCCTAAAAGAATCGTTTATTGGAGATTGTTCAGAGTTGCACCTACGTGGAATATAGCACAAACGTTTCTACAAGGGACTCTTTTATCAACTGTTTCTTGCATTCATTCGAAAATCTGACGACAGGTTTTGAAAGCCTATTGATCACCTATGTCTGGAACAGACCTGGCATGTAACAACAACAATGGTTTAAGTAAAAACTTTCAGTGGAAAACAAGTATTGATAATATAATAACGAAAACAAGTGAACATATAGAACTGATAGGATTACTAATACCCTGCATTCCTTATACATCAATCGTCTTTACCATTGTCTACTTTTCTAAGGGTTGAATGTTTGAAGGCGAGCATGTAAGTCGTATCTAAATGTAACATCCGTATAACAAAACCGTATTTTTAGGTAAATGTATTATTCTAAATGATAATCTCTCTTCATCAATATAATTATACTTCCCTTACGATTTCTATAAAATTGTTCCCTAGGTGGTATCAGTAATGGCTTGATAGTAAGCAATGTAGTTGACTCTTTTGAGCATGTTTCAAACTTCTCTTACGATACAAGAGCATCGTTTTCAAAAGATTACTATATCCAAAAATTCCACCTTACAACACAACATATATAATTGAGAGTGTACAATGTTAAATTGTGAAATAAAACCTCAATTTCTCTTAAAGATTTGCAAAGTAAACATTCGCGACGAAATTCGAGTCGATAAATCATTTTAAAGGAGCAAGATAGTTACATTGATTCTCGAACAATAACGAAATACATGAAATAGTACAATTGTAAGCAGTACAATTATCGATAAATAGTCAGTGGTCAATCATTCAACCATCCTAGGAGGGTGATAATGTTATATCATCGACAAAAGGCCACGATGCAAAAACAGTTTACAAATTTTTAAAGAAAGCAAGAAGATTCAACGTAACATACAAAAGAGCTAACAACTTCGTCCCAGATTGATTCCACACTGTTTAGAAATAACGAGAAGTGTAATATTACTGAATGGAAAGTAATCTTTAGAGAGAATATGACATGGCCATGCAGACCGCTTTTATGTATGCCGGAAAAGTACAAAGCAGGAAGAAGACAAACAGATGGAAGCTGACTGACCCTCAACATAAGTGCCAGTTTGCAAGAGAAGGCAACAGAAGTTAGAGAAAAGAGCCTCAGAAGTAAAACGATATTGGGGGATCGTGGCAGAAGATTTGAGACAGCTTTCCGGAAAAGTGTGGAAAGACCAGGAAAATCAAAACCTGGTAATGGAATAGGGGGCCCAGCAAAGCATTAAAATAAGGGAGGGGGGAGGTGAAACTTGAGGATGAGACCGCAGAAAACAACAAAAACACCTATAAGTGAGGTTATAAAGATGGCAAAGAAAGAAGTAGCAGTTTCCAAGACAAAGATGCATGGGCGTCTCTATGAAGAAATATGCTCGAGAGAGGGGTAGAAGAAAGTATATGAATGGCAGAAACTAGGGTTAGTAAATTGAAAGATATTTGTTACAAGAAGCTGATCAAGGTTGAAGAGGGGGGTGTATTGACTGAGAACAAAGTGATCTCAGAGAAATGGCATCTGTATTTCCAGATCCACATGGATAAAGAAGACTGAAGAAAGATTACTCAAGATCAGCAAGGCTGCGTAGAGAAATGTTTTTACGAGAAAACAGCAGAAAAGATCTCCGAAAGTTTGAAGTAGATGAAAAATGAAAATGCAATTAGACCAGTGGATAAGAAGAGCATGTGGCCATGTGGTACATAAGGCTTGCTTTGCTTTGCTTTTGCACCAGATAGCATCGGAAACGTTTCTTAACAACAGCCACACGGCCCACCAAATCCATGTGAGGGAAATCGGGAGACAGAAAATCTAGAAGGCTGTTGGATGGATTGTATTTGTGTTTGGATGGCATAGCCATTTCAAACTTGTGTCACCCTGCACGTACTTGATGAATACGTAAATGCTACAAGCGACTGGTCTATTCAGCCACTTTTACTAAAAATCAATGAGTAGATCACTCTGCTGATCGAACAATCGAGCACTTGTTTTGATATCGACGAGAGAATCCATCTTGGAACAGGCAATTTGCCAGTCGAGTTGTGGAATCGCTTAGAAATATCTGTAGAGGTCTGCCTGAGACGTGCTGCAAACATGCTCTTCGAAGAGAAAACTGAGGAGACAGCAATAAGTTGCCAACATCTTCCGTTTTATAAGAAGCAGGGAATTGAGGACATTAGCTTAGGTTTCTTAGTAATCTGTATGCATCACGTAAATTTTCAATTTCTTTGACTGGGTATATTCTTAGACATGCAAATCATTAGTTGGTTGGATAAAGGTAGTGGTCTGCATTAGACGCAAAGAAAACACAAGATAAATCTTCATTGTGCGTTTTAACTATTAATTTATCAAATTAAAACCCTTTCTTAGTTTTTGGGGAAAACACTCTAACCCAGTCTTCAAAAATAAAGATGACATCGTAACTTCCGAAAAGCATCAACTAAGAACTATTGTTAGCATCAGTGATGAGCATATTGTGTTTCTGAATGGAAAGTCCACAACAGAGGCCATTTTCGCAGTTTAACAACTCCAGTAAAGCAAGGCCTTCCCAGTGTGATTATAGACTTGACCGTGAAGAACTCTGCCGAAGAATGAGTAACAAGAAAGTCTCAAAAATTACTTTTGAGTACAGAAGTATATGTGCCACCAGTGTGATACGGTGGTGAAATGTGTAGTTGGTATTAGTGACCACTGCTCTAAATGTAGGACTTCATAAAGTCTCAGGACTTAGTACAATTCCATTTCACAATCATGGCAGACTTGTTACCAGACGACTTAAAGACGACGTCTTATGGCACATGATGCTTGCCAATGACGAGGCGCTGTCTCCAAGAAAGAAGGAAGCACTACAAGAAAACTTTAAATAGTGGAGAGATGCTCCAGAGAAACGTAGATTGGAATCGTCAAGAGAGAAGATTGAATACATGTGTTTAAGTCGGCAATTAAAAGCAGGTTTCAACAGGAAAAGAGGCAAGCTCGTGGAAGTCAGCGAATTCAGATACATGGAGAGCAAAATTCAGAGTGACGGCAGTGTAGATACTGAGAATAACGACAGAATACAGTGTTGTTGGAGCAGTTTGAGAAATATGGCTGGAGCATTATGTGATAATGAGATACGTGGTCTTAAAGGGAAGATCTATAAGAGAATAGTTCAGCCAGCTATGTTGATGGGATGGAGACAGTATATGACAGCACGAAGCCGGAAGATATTGTTTTCATTTACCGATCTCGTTAAAATGGAAACTTTATTTCGACAATTACTTTGCGCTTCCTCTCTTTTATTGTCGAAAGTTCTTACAATTGCTCAAACATTCCACAGCGTTACCTTTCAACACAGAAGAAGGCAACGGTATCTTCTGAAAGCAATATTCGCACTGGTGTCAGTTTCCAAAGAATTTGTCAGCTTTATTCAGGTTTAATGTTTCAACACCCCGAAATGCATTCAACAGCACGCTGGACATCATGATTAAAACGTCGTAGCACTCCTCGTAGAGACTGTAGACGACCCTAACCCCTTCGCTCTCCCTTCCACTGCCCACAACTTTTTGAAAGCTTGTTTTTACCTTCGTTAATTTTTCTTTTATCTGATACCTGGTGAATCTTTCTTCATCATTATATCGTGGAAAATCTTCACTTTCCTTGAAAAGAAGAAGCCAAAAACCTATTTCCTCGTACTTTCTTCGCACCGTCATCCAGTCCTCACTTACAGTGAGGCATTATAGTCCTGGATTACCTAGTAATAATGCAGTATGTTCATCCGTCCACGAGAAGAGTGATTTCTTCTCTTTTACAGTGGTCAGAGTTCTTCCAGCTGGTAGTTGTGTTGTCAGCTATTTTAATTGTTTATCTTTTTGCCGCCACTCTTTTGGGGGAACGCTTCAACGCATGTGCATTTGAAAGGGATCAGTTCTCGTGTAGACACAAAAAAAAACCGGAGCCGGTACCGAAACCATGTCGTGGAAACGCACTGCATTAATAGGTATTCGTAACTATTTAGGAACGGAACTGTTTGGATCCGTTCCTATTTCTCTCGTGTAAACTGGGCCTGAAACATCTTTCCTATGTAGCACGGTAATCAGGTGATATTTGAGCAAAACAATGTCAATAGAATACTGTAATGGCCATTGTGCTTTTCCTTTGTATGTGCAAACGTCATCAGCGCGTTACCTTTGTTTTGTCTAGCAAAATGAGTTAATTCGAGCTGTAGAGTTTGGGGGAGGGTAACATGCGAAAGTATGAAAATGTAATTTTATCTTATACTCATTACAAAGTATTCATTCTGAGCTGGTGAGTCATTAATATCTAACCATATTTATACCCGTTTTTGGGCTCTAAATTGGTGACCCGACTTGATCCGAACACGCAGCCTTGCGTTCTTGCGCTATAATACTGTCAGCGTGCCAGGGGTAGGATATTTTAGAGTATTGGCATTTTCAGCTTTATACGTCTTCTATCATTGGGTTTATAGGCTCCAAACCCCTTTTAGAAGTAAAAGCACTCTTTAGAACATGCAGGTTATGTAGCACATCTATGATACAGGATTCTTGGTATATTATATAAAGGGTCGGGGGCATGGGAATGAATTTATTATAAAGGAACACCTGATTCACCATACTTTTATTCTGGCTATAGGAACTTTACATTTTCCAGCTATGTCACCCCAGATACCGTGGGTGTTTCATCCAATCTAACCATTGAAAACTCCCATCGAGATATACTTGTGATTTCTAAGAAGCGCATTGATGAGGCTTTGAGTTGGTAGTAGAAGAAGGCGACTGAGGTCTTCATAACCCGAATAGGGAACATGTACTGAAAAGATTATTGAACGATAGCCTTGTTTTCAACCATTGTCCTTTCAGAGAAGAAGAAATAGTCAGATCTCTGGTCGGTGAGCCTTTTTGACAGTCTGTAATTCTATTTTTCTCTTAATGAGCGAATAATTAAAAACATATAAAACATCAAAACAATGCCAATACCTACTCGGTGGCTATGGTCTCTTCTTGCAGAGTTTCAGGAAATTGAATGTTTTTCTCTAATTGCCTTAGAAATACTTTCTATTCAGTTTCTTTTCGGAAATACTGTACCAGAATATCTATATTCAATTTTTTCCATTTCCCTGAAGGAGTATCTGATCGACAGAATGTATTGTCTTTACTTTCCAAGTAACAAATCTTGTCGCTAGACAACTAATCGTGATATTATCAATTTACACCCAGTGGTCTAGGGGGCCTGGGGGCCAGTTCATTGTTACCACTGATCTCTAAAAAAGACTGGATCGAGTTTCCCATTGTTTCCAACTACGAAAAAGTGTAGTCGCGAGTACTGGCCCCCATTAGTTAAAATAGCGCGGGAAAGTCCGCCATGTTGCGTCACATTGTTGACAAGCTTTGTGTGATGGGGACTGAAATGGCGTCCAACGGCTGACCTCACTTTGAGACGGAAGATGCTCGATCCAGTGTTTTTTAGAGATCAGTGCTCCTTGCCTATTTCTATTCTAAGTAAGCCTGAAAGGTTTGCATTAAAGGAAAATGAGTTCGCGTTACTATTTTCGTACTTTCCAGATCGGTCTCATGGCATCGTTACATCAACTAATTTTCCATATTTGGTTACGTTACTCACTGTTATGTTCAACACTAAAGGGAACAGTTGCTTCGGAAGTCGTGTAGTACCAGATGTTGACCATTTTGCACTAGCGAAACAACTGAAGAAACAGCCTTTCCGATACTTATCTGTGTTATGACAAACAGTGACCAACAAACTAACTTCATGCTCCCCATTTTGGGACCCAACGTATTTGAGAGGCGATGGTTACATGCATTATCCTCAAAATAGTAGTACTGTAATATATAATTTCATGGCAACTAAACACAGTGATTCCTTGACCACCAAGTCGCGTGAAACCAGTTTGGTGCACCGTTGTTGTACCAAAATTTTTATTTTACTGTTCTTTCGATACTACTGATAAGATAATACTTGATTATTTCATTGGTATGTCCGCTAAATTTATGTCATTGATCCCATTGATAAAATTATTCAGTGCTTCACCATTAAATGTTCTCTTTCCATTTCAAATTCCATCAAATTGGAAAAGAAAGTTAATACAAAAGATTTGTGAAGACCAGAACAACATACCAAGAAAGTTGTGGTATGCACAACTGTGAGGTTTGGAAATTCATCGTGGTACATATACTCTCCCTTGTTCGGCCAATTTACATACATTATACTCAAAGCAGTAGAACTGCAATAAAGGCCACTAAAACAAAAAAAGTGAAAGCATACTCAAAAACCGCCATCTTATTGAGACATTGACTGATATTGAAGTTGTGATATATACAATGCTGATAGATGCTCGATGTTTGGAAGTTTATCGTGATGCATAAACTTGTCCTTATTCGGCTAATTTACATACATTATTCTCAAAGCAGTAATAGTGCAATAAAGGCCACTAGAAGAAAAAAAGTTAGAGCATACTCAAAAACCGCCATCTTATTGAGACATTGACTGATATTGAAGTTGTGATATACACACTGCTGATAGATGCTCGATGTTTGGAAGTTTATCGTGATGCATATATTCTCTCTTGTTCGGCTAATTTACATACATTATACTCAAAGCAGTAGAACTGCAATAAAGGCCACTAAAATTCAAAATTTTTATTCAAGGCTTGACCAAGTAAAGTGTTTTGCTCTATTATTTTTCTATTTGCCTGAAAGATATTAATTTCCGAATTATCTTAAAATACTCTTGACCTAGATTTAGACCATCACTGAGACATGAACTTAGGTTTAAGATATTCATTCTAACCCGGTTGCATATCAAGTGATTAATTTTTCCGATGTCGTTCCTTTTGGTCTTGACTTGGTATTGCTAATATCATGCAATGTTCCGTTATCCGTCTCCTAATTTACAGCTGTAATTTCTAAATGACATCTTTCAAATGTGGAAGTCAAGTTCGTATGATTTAACTAGCTAATTATGAAACACAGTGTGCTTTGATCAAAGATAGTGTCCATCCGCTTAAAATTCAACTCCTCGCTTCTTCAGCTGTTATCTGACACTTTCAGTGAAAAAAGTCTGTAAAGTGTACTACACCTAAAATCTTTTCTACTATTAAACTCATTGCATTACTAATAAATAAACTTTTAGATCCCATCCTTTGAAATATAAACTTTACTGCCAATATTGCACAAAGACGATCGACAGATGATAGCTTGCTGTCGGATAGGACACAGTGTTTGAAAAAGAAGATACGTTTTGCACTTGATGAAAAAGTATCTTGAAAATTCACTCTTTGGTTCACTTGCTCATTTATCACATGACATTGATTTGATGCAGCTTTTTCGCAAAGCATTGTTATAAGGATATACATACTCTTAGATGTTGTCCCTTGAAATAGAAACTTTACTGTTAATATTGCACAAAGACGATCGACAGATGAGAGCTTGCTGTCGAATAGGACACAGTGTTTGAAAAAGAAGATACGTTTTGCACTTGCTGAAATATTGCACAAAGAAGGAACGACAGATGATAGCTTGCAGTTGAATAAGACACAGCTTTGTGAAAAAGACGTTATGTTTGAGGGTATCAGAATCTGATGGGGAAGTTTCATGAAACGTACAAAAAAAGGGGAGGGTACCAGGAACGCTGCTACAGGCATAAGAAAATGGCTGATATTGTGCTAGGGGTATCACTAATTTCAAATGACCTTTCGTTCATGTTAAATCACACAGAAGCAAGTTATCAAGAGCGCAAGGATCAGGAGAAGCTCAACTTTTTTCCGTAAGTAGACCGTTGTGAAGGGACCTAGTGGGGCCAAGGCTCTATATCTCTCTTTAAATTCTATGAGAAACTTTTGAAATTTTCCTAAGATTTTTCAGAAAAATTTGCGGAAAAAGTTTTGAACCAATCTGCTAATGGTGATATCATAACCTTCCTTACCCGGAGTCACTAACCATAGATATAATCTAATGCACTCACAAGAAAGCAAAAAATGTTTGTGGACAAAATCATTTAGAATAAATTGCACAAATCAAAAATTGAATGTAAAATAGATTTTTGCATTTATTTCTGTGTTCATCCTCCTTTTAGCCGAAGATATCTAGTTGATGTTAAGTTTTGATAAACAAACAGTATTCCCATTATGGATTTTTTAATCATGTGTACGCATATGGCAACTCCCGGTTGTTCTGTGACGTCATCGCCTTCAATTCCACAAAAGCAAGAATCTTTTTCAACAGTAGAGGCTTTGAAGATGTCAATATATCTGAAGACTAAACTGGTTTCACTAAAGCTAGATGTATGAAAAATGCACACCGAGTGATTTGAACTGATATAGCCACCTGCCCAGAAGGCTTCCCCCCGTCCTGGATATCTCAAACCAGGTCAGTCTGAACAGGTTTGATCAACGAATTCCCGATAAACCGCTAATGCAGATATCTGTATGATATCTTTTTCAGTGAGGTAAAATTATGGTAGCCATGACGGTCGTTCTTTCGTTTCAGCACTTGACTGGCATTGTACCTTTCATAATCGCTATTCATGTTCCATGCATTTCCATGCTTATTGGTGTTTCTAGGGTTTACTGTGCTGCTGGCCACTTCTTTTACTTTGCAGATGCCCGGTGAAGAGCTTGATCTATGCACTTAAAGTGAGCATTGATCAGCTTTCTATGCATTCCCTGAACGTACAGAACTATGTATACAGATCCTTACTTTGTTATTTGACTCTCTCTTGTGCAGCCCTTTGCATTTTCTCTTATTTGGACTTCATCCCATTTGCAACGGACCCCGTGCATAACTCCATTTTATCGGGTGAGATCGGCAGGGTTTTTTTGCAGCAACTGTAATGAAGATGTGATCTTTGAGTAGAGATACCACGGATATCTTACTTCTCTAAATACCACAGAATGCTGCTAAATATTATACAAAATTGATTGCATGTTTGTCATAGCTAATTTTCATAGTTGTTCTGATCATCCCCGTATCCCTGGATCCATACACTGTTATCACTGAAAGATTGAAATGGTACTTGTAAATAAAACACTGTAAACTTCAATGGGCTTCGTTGTTGCATTTCTTGATTAAATGGCGACCCTTGCATAATCATTCACAGGGAACAGAGAGTCCACTTTCCCCAATTCCTTACACCTGGATGTACTACCACATGTAGAAGGTCAGAGGAGACCGTCTTTACTGAACGAAATGATGATCAAGGTAGCCCATTTGTTAGGGTACCTCTCGGCAGCAGCGTAAGTGTCAAGTTAGAATCTGGGTATTAGCACAGTTTGTTTATCTTAAAAAGGTCTAGTTTTTATTGTATCCTGTTGGTCACAATCCTTGTACGATACTTTAAGAGACAGTACACAATACTGTAAAGTTGCCATAGTCGATTTATTGATAGAATATCAACAATTATTAACCTGTCTCTATTATTTCCATGTTTGGAAGAATGCCAAAGGTGGAAAGGGCATTTTTGGAATCCGGAGTGATTAGATGATTTTTCTGTAGGAGAGCATAAAAAGAATAAGTACCGACACTTGTTTTCGCTCCGTTGCAGGACTCCAGTGTATCTAACGTTTTCATCTGCATTTAGCAAAGATATTTATACGCGAGCAACAGATGTATCGCATGATGTTAAAATGATCTCTTTAAACATACCTTGCACGGGGCATAACTATATGTATAGATAGCAAAAATATTGACCAACTCAATACGACTTTTCGAATAGATATTTCTCTAGAATGGCTTCATTACTCCGTACAGATTCTCGTATATGGAAACAATAAAAGCAATATTGGATCATAGAATTAAAATGTCTTGACGTGCTTTTTTTATATTCAGAGGAATGGTGATCTTGCTCACCATTTCTAAATACATATGATAATAGCAAACAAGCAAACCCACAGTAAAGAATGAAAGCGATGACAGTAAAAACTACCTATTGTAAGAGACAGGGACTTGAAGGTCTGTTAGCAGAATCAGCATATTAGGATACATTTCCGAATTTTATTCGGAAAATTACTACAAGCAGCGCACTTAAGTCTCAGGCTAACCGTGTCATTACCCAACGTTTGGAAATTCTGGCATATATCACGGCTGCCTGTCTTACATCAATTAGAGGATATGCTTTCAAGGCCGGAGGAGTACTGTTGTTAGAAGGAGAAAGCCAGCAACTGCATCCGACCGCTGTTTATAAAATTCCCACCTAAATAATGAACAAGCAAATATACTTTTCTTGCATTTCCAAGCTTAGGTAAAGCTGATGTAGGCTGATGTTACAATGGAGATCTAATCGTTAAAATGTTCGCTGTAAAATCCATTTTTGCCATTCTTTGCATTTTACAAAAGGAAATATCTTATAATTGATTAATGCTTGATGGTACTCTGATAAAAAATTTGGACTCAGACATTTCTCAAGACACTGCTTAACAAATCATTAACTGTATATTATATATTGATCGACAAAAAGTAAACAGATACTTTCACCGGAAGCAACTATTCTGTTAAGGGTTTCACACTCAGGTATTTGAGTATTTATCCACACCGTTTTTAATTAGTTTTTATTACCGATTATTAGATTTTCAATTTAAATCAGTCGATTTTATAGTTTGGTTTTACCTACATGAACCCATTAGAAAACCGTTCTTTTACTGATCTGCTACTTTGATGAACATTTTTAGGCTATCTGCAAGAATAATATTCCCTCGGCAGCAAATGGTATCACTCTTGTGTTTTCTAGGTGTGGATATTTTGACAGCAGCATTTGGATTAAACAAATGCTTGTTTCAACTTTCTCTGTGTTAGGACTCACATGGTATCTTTTTTCTGGAGGTACCCAGCAACGATTTTTGTATGAGAAGTAGGTGTATCGCCCCATCGTCGCAGCATCATACCAAAACATGCATAAAGAAACAAGACTTCTCGTAAATATTGGTTTATGAATAATAGATATCATCTTTATAGCTTTTGAAAAGCCTATTAATGAAGTAAGAAGAAGTGTAGCCAGTCCGTTCCTATATGCAAAAATATGACGGCATGAGGGTCTCCGATAAAATCAATTTTCCACTCCCTTATCGGTAATTGACGTAGTCGACACACCTTGAATAACAATCATACGATTTAAATCGCAAATCAGAATGTTTGAAGTGGTAGGCTTTCTTGAGTACTATCATAATCATAATTATCGTCATGACAAAGGTGATTACTAGGATATCCACGTCACTACTATCATCATCAATATTTTTATCATTATTCTCCACATCATGAACGCTATAGAAATATTCTACCATTGTGATCACTATTCTGGGTGTAGTCATTGTTGTTTTCCTCCACCTTTGTCCTCGTCACCATCATTACTATGATAGCTTTTACCACCAGGGTTTTCTGAGAAATGATCATCACCACTACTACCACCCCACCCCTCCCCCACCACCATCATCGTCATCATCATAATCATCATTATCATCGTTGTCATTATCATCATTATCGTTGTCATTGTCATCATCATCGTTGTCATTGTCATCATCATCGTTGTCATCATCATCATCGTTGTCATTATTATCATCATCGTTGTCATTATCATCATCATCGTTGTCATTATCATCATCATCGTTGTTATTATCATCATCGTTGTTGTCATTATCATCATCATCGTTGTCACTATCGTTGTAATCACCACCATCATCACCGTCATCATCGACGTCATCGTTGTTACAATCATCAAAGTGCTGTCAATGTCATTGTCATCATCACAATAATCATCACAATAAGCGCAGCTGCTACTATCAGAGTCTTGGCTAATATCATCATCATCATCATCATCATCATCATCATCGTCGTCATCATCATCATCATAATCATCATCATCATCATCATCATTATCATCATCATTTTCATCGTCATTACCAGTATCATCATCACAATAATCATTGCCCCGATCATAGCTGTTACCATCAAGGTGATTCCTGATATCACCTTTTTCATCCTCGAACTCAAATCCGTTTAAATAGTATCAAACAAATATTTATTGAATAACGTTAAATTCGCAATTCTCTTTGATATCATAGTCAGACATATCGAAAGAGTAGACTATTGTACGTAATATAGGACTGCTGAAAAAGGGTTTCTTACTTAAATAGAAGTCCGGGCTACGAAGTTGTTGCAAAATTAAATGTTTTAGGCACAAAGTTAACTACTAAAGTTTGTTCAAAACGAAAGTAAACAAAAAACGTCTCCATGTTTTGGCTTTTAGATCTATCTGCTGTTTATTTAGCATTCCTTAGCTGTCATACATTCAGCCCTTGATTATACCTTAGTATTTATCTATTTTCAGTTGAAATGGTATTATATAGAAATTTAGAGAGTAGTTGTGTTTAATGAGTACGAGAAACATTCAAAGTCCTTGTTTTGTCAGTTTCAATACTAATTTCTACTTTATTAGAAGCTTCGAAAATCTGGCTTGATTAAGTATCAGTTTAACAGTCAAGTCCTTTGCTGAAGAACTCATGATGGTACAAACGTACATGAGATGAATTCAAGCACAATTACTTAAACAAAGAATGCGGTTGATAATTTGAGAATAATTGAGATTGATACCCAATCAATCTATTGAGGCCAAAGCGTATCGCAACAATCAGGGTGAAAATTATTCAAGCGTGTTAACAGAGATTGCTATCGTCTGTTGCCAAATGTCAACCACTTGAGCAAATAACATCACTGACACGATGAGAATATGATCAGAAGCCTGTAGACTATGTCTTTGTTGCACTAAGGAAGTGCAGCTGGTGTTCACAAGATGTAGCGCCCACTTTCAAACTTGCTAGGAAAACATCTACATAAAGGTGACCTACAGGTAGATAAAAGAGCCTTTTCACACCTAAAGCTGCAGAGCATGACACGAAACTAACTCAGGCTGTTTCACATCTGGTTAACTATGAAAAACATTCTTTAAACTTGAAGTACGTTTGAAAAGACAAAGGGAAATAGAGATGGTGAAATGCCGTGTGAATGCTTAGCAAAGCTGCAACTTCAGTAAGCTGAAGTGAAATCATATACTTCTGCATTCATTACGTGATCAATTTGATATGCCTGTACCCGAGGAATGTCGATTAATGGATATGGTTGCGACAGTAACTACCCATGATACAGTAGACGCAGTTATATGGACTTTTGTAACTGTTGTCAACATTGGATTCTCGAGTTTTGCTATCTTCACGTTGTGTTATTCGAAACATGTGCGTGTTACTATGAGCTTACCAAACCGTATTCTTCTAGTTTTTCTTTTCGCTGCGGACTTACTTACTGGACTGATAACGTTTCCAGTATTGGCGAGTTTTAAGCTTATCGAGAAGAAGGATTCGTGCGACCTTACTATATATTGGCAGATTATGCTCTACACTATATTGACTTCGCGTCTTCTGGCGATTTGTGCGCCGTCCCTTATTGCACTTAACTTACACTTAAGGATACGAAAGCCCTTGGTATTAGTTATCTACAGTCGTCGACTATGGATTGCTGCAATTTTAATGGTTTTATGTATGACACTTGTGATAGGAAGTCTAGCTCCATATCTTGGAATCAGAGGGATTTCATTTCTATGCCTTGCAATTCTCTTTCCTACAATCATTTTTGACGTTTGGACTATTAGTTTGCTAAAAGCAAAGTTACCTTCCAATGTTTTAAGGGGGGAAAAACGTATAACAAGTGCTAAAACAATAAAAAATAAGTGGTTGCAAACGAAAAATGAAGTAACAAAGAATCACCTTCATTCACATTCTCAGTGGATAAAGCAGAGCATGAAAGTGCTTTCCTGGTTTCTTGGAATTCAAGTTATTTTCGACTTGTTGCCTCTTTGCTTCGTAGTGGCATGGGAGTTAACCGAGGACGTCTATTCGTATTTTACTTCTCTGATGACGGTAGTTCTAAAACTAATGATTGGGAACTTTATACCCAATTTCATTGCTTATTTTATTTTCAACAGGAACACAAGCAATATTATTCCTTTGTTTTCGTCGCAGCAAAATAGGACTAACAATGCTAGGGGAAGATGGGAAAAAGCCGTGAAGCTAGCAGTTTCTGTTGCAAACAATACTGACCCCGAGGTTTCGAAGGTAGATTGACTAATGAATTGTTGAGATCTTATTGTGTATGTTTAATTTGTGATAGTCGGATATCGAAATTGAAAGCGTTAATAAAATATCTTTTTTATCAATCGTCTTCCTTTCAAGCCACTCGCGAGGCGATTTTAAGGCAGTATTCAGAGAATAAAAACACCATGGCACTCATGGTAAAGTGTGTAAACATGTCAAAGGAAGATTTTTTAGTTTTGAAAGTGTACATTACGAGCTATAAACCATGTACCATATTTACCTTGACCCTGTTACTGCTACGGCGGTTTTTTTGCCCTTGTTTTTCGTTTCTTTTTCTTTGTAAACAAAGATTTCCTATGATCTCTTCAATATCTTCTCGTAGTGCAATGTTTCCTTATACCTTTCAAGACCCAGCTATCCACATCATATTTTGCTTCCCAAGTTTGTTTTCAGTCTTGCTAGCGAACTAAAAACTCGTTTCGCGGATTGGAATGTGCAAGGAAAAATGGCTAGTATTTCAGCTTTAGTTGAAAATTGAGGTAGAAAGCTCACAAGATCGTTGTCGTGTACACAGGAGATCGCATCAGTAGTATCAAATGGTAAAGGTATTGTTGGATTTTCCCATTCTCTAGCAAGTCTTTTCCTAGCAATTTTCCCTTTCTCTAGCAAGCCTTCCTCTAGCAAACAAGCAAGCCTTTCCCTAGCAATTTTCCCTTTCTCTAACAAGCCTTCCTCTAGCAAGCAAGTAAGCCTTTCTCTAGCAATTTTCCCTTTCTCTAACAAGCCTTCCTCTAGCAAGCAAGTAAGCCTTTCTCTAGCAATTTACCTTTTCTCTAGCAATTCTTCCTCTATCAAGCAAGTAAGCCTTTCTCTAGCAATTTTCCCTTTCTCTAACAAGCCTTCCTCTAGCAAGCAAGTAAGCTGTTCTCTAGCAATTTTCCCTTTCTCTAGCAGGCCTTCCTCTATCAAGCAAGTAAGCTGTTCTCTAGCAACTTTCCCTTTCTCTAGCTAGCCTTCTTCTAGATTTTACGATAGTCGACAATAAGACGTGGACTTCTAATTTTTTTATTAACTTTGAACGCTACATCTTCAAGTGGAGAAAGTATTTCATGATCATTGCGGGATCATCACATCGGGACTACACTTCTTCCAAAATGCGATCTATAAATTTGAAGTGAGTTCATACTTCCCTTATATGACATGTTCAATCGTCTACGCAAGGAAAGTTTTAGAGATGAGGTAGAAACTTACCAATGTGGGCTTTGGGAGGCTTTGGGAGGCTTTGGGAGTTGTCTAGAGGAAATTTGGAATATTTTAGCAAAAAATAAGGAATAATTTGCATTCTGACTCTGACAAGCTATACTGGAACCTGTCTAAAAGGTAACTTCATATTCATATCAATAGAGTGTGAACTGTTTTTTTGTTTAAACATCGAGTCTGTGACCTTACAAGCACCACTATGGTATATAGTAGTCGGGCATTCGTATAATAAACACTGTTTCAGCTAGATTACAGCCTACTCGTAAATTTGAAAGGGAGGTCTTACATATCTTTCCTAAAAAAATAACCTTTCTCAGATTTCTTGGTGACATTTCTATTGTCGGAACACAAGCAACTCTGCTTAATGCCACTGACTTGGAAATGAAGCATGGAGAATACTAGAAGGCCAGAGAGGAATGATAACATCAACGTTGATATTTAAACCTCAAGCGATACTAGGAGACTACCACGGAATGATGGCGTTTACTATTTTTCAAAAGCATATGTTCTGATAAGATCTCAGAGAAGACACCAATGGCTGCTCCGAGAGGTCACCTAGATAATATACTAATCAAAATGTCCTCAAGCATGAAAGAATGACATGGTTCAGCCACATCAGCAGAATGTAGGAAAATAGGTTGGAAAACGTGAATGCCTTCTTATGTATTGGACGGTCATTATTCTGATCAACGAAACAAGCAATAAATTCAGAACTTGAAAGTTGATATGCAGACTCATAGTGCTGCTCCGATAGGCAGTAATCAACAGTGAAAATATTGCATCAAGGGAAAAAGCGTCTAGTGAAAAGGATGAAAACTCGTGCAGGCGGTAAACAATTGATATAACTCACTTAAGCTTTTGTATTCCACGGTGCCCTCCTTTTCAACGTCTTCGGCGTTCACAAAATGAAACTTGCGCCCCTCTGCCCGAAAAGCTTTGTCGAAAACTTTCAACATCAATAGCAAATGGCCCTCACGCCAGCTTATCGCATAACTTATAAGAGGTCCTTATTAATTTTCTATACAAATATAAAAGACGAATCTCTTGTTAAAAGTTGTCATCATAACAGAACTGATGCCCCCTGGAATTGAGGAGACCACAGGGTCCAACGTACGGGACTGGTTCACCAGTTCATGTCATTGGATAGAAAGAAGTTTCCACGTTTCTCTATTTATTACTTTGACCCACATGAAAACGCTAAGTTGTGGTCTACTGTAGTTTTCAATGTAGTCGACCCTTCTTTGTTCACCTGTTACCTCTCCTCCTATAGAAAGCGGCTTCGCTAATCGAAGGATGAGCCCTTCAGATTTTGAATGTCGGGAGGCGAACGGCATATGGAGAGTTCTTCTATACATTTATTGTTTGTTACATGGTATCTATTGACTTTCCAACTAGTTGCAGGCACATGCGGTGAAAAGCGTCGATTTGTTTAGCGAGCTTAGCTCTACCTCTCCAAGTGCTTCTTGCATAAAGAAGAGAGTGGAGAGCAATGGGGTTGAACAACCTGACTTTCAGTCAAGACTTAATCGACAATGATGACCAAATTTCGTATATTTCTCTGAAGATAAACGTTACATTATAAACTCTGTCGCTGATGTCATCGTTTACAATTTACGATGGCACAAGTGAGCTTTCATCAACTACATCGCATATGCGACTTGTTCGTTTTCATAATTTCTGGCACGGCTTTTACAGCCATCTTATTGATGACATCTTATCATGGGCGTAGATTCCGGGGGGACGGAGGGACTTAATCTTCTCCTTGTTCCAGGTTTAATTACTTGTAAAAAGTCTTTTTCTGTGTTGTAAAAATGTGAAATGTTATCACAATAGATGATCCAAGGATTTGATATAAGGGATATATATAATTAAATACAGCGTTTCTAAACCTTTCCTTTGATAGATCCTTGACAAATTCAAGATGTACTGCCCTATACCCCAAGAACGTAAAGTTACAGCCATATCTTTTATTGCTTGCACCTTTTTTGACCTCTTGTTTCTTTCCTTCTTAGTGTGTATCTTTCCAAGATTCCCGCTGATCAAGGATGTCCCGAGGTAACTGATAACCCTACCCGTACTTCAATGTACAAAGGCTCTGGTTAATAAATCTGCCAGATAATAACAGCGGACTGACTCAACCTAGAAACGTCATAAACTGATGCTATCGACGACAGTATCCTTGGACGAGTTTTTCGATATTCTTTCTCTCGTGTTAAGTCAAGAGATTTAAGCCTGATCTTCACGCTACGATTTTGTCTGGCCGACTCACAGTTGGTATGACGTACTCTATTGTTCAGGAGCCTGATTTCACGGTTGTTGATCTCAGCACGAATCGGGACGATTTTTTGAAAATCTGTGACACTTGAACAGATTTACTCCTGATTTTGGATGCCGTGGAAGTGCCTCAAAGTTTTAACATGGACGCCTTGAAGTCGCGATGGAAAGCATGACTTTCTGTAAAGCAGAAGCAACATTACTGTTAGGAACGTCTCGTAGAGACACTCTGTAGGCGTATTAAAGAATGATGCCGTGAGTTTTATTTGCAATTTTAGCATAGTTGACGTTTTTGATGACAAACAAACCAGCGAAATGACTATGT